>CAUYLG010001327.1:0-196569 GCA_963573385.1 Cacajao melanocephalus
GTTTTATTTCATTGAGTTCATCTTCGACCTCTGATATCCTTTCTTCTGCTTGGTCAATTCGGCTGTTGAAACTTGTGCATGCTTCTCGAAGTTCTCGTGTTGTGTTTTTCAGCTCCATCAATTCATTTATATTCCTCTCTAAGTTGTCCATTCTCGGTAGCATTTCGTTAAATCTTCTTTCAAGGTTCTTAGTTTCTTTGCATTGGGTTAATACATGTTCTTTTAGCTCACAGAAGTTTCTTATTATCCACCTTTTGAAGTCTGATTCTGTCAGTTCATCACACTCATTCTCTGTCAGGCCTTGTTCTGTTGCTGATGAGGAGTTGCAATCCCCTGTATGAGGAGAGGCATTCTGATTTCGGGTGTTCTCAGCCTTTTTGCACTGGTTTCTTCCCATTTTTGTGGATTTATCCACCTGTCGTCTTTGTAATTGCTGACTTTCAGATTGGGTCTGAGTGGACGTCCGGCTTGTTGGTGATGATGTTTTTTCTGTTTCTTAGTTTTCCTTCGGCGGATGCCCCTTCCCCACAGAGGTAGGCCTTCCCCAATTCACCTGTGCTTACTGTGAAACTGTCAGTCCTTAGCGCTTCCAATTGCTGTTCTCCTTGTGGGGATGGGACCAGCCGAGCCCGACTCAAAGGGCACCCAGTCCCGTATACTCCGCACTGAGAAGCACTGCACCACGCCGGGGCACCAGCAAAACAGCTGCGCCGGCCAAATAGCCGTACCGGCCAAAAAAGTCACACTGGCGACCCTTGTGGCTCCTCCGCCGGGAATCTCCCAGTCTGTGGGCAATAAAAATTCATCTGAGAGTGCCGCTTCCACTCGCTCGCTGCACTTTCACTGGGAGCTACAATCCTGAGCTGTTGTTAATCAGCCGTCTTGGATCTCTTCTCTATTTATAGCCCTTCTAACTGATTGATTGATTGATTGATTGAGACAGAGTGTTGTTCTGTCAGAAAGGCTCTAGTGCAGTGGTGAGATCATGGCTCACTGCAGCCTCAACCTCATGGGCTCAAGTGATCCTCCTACCTCAGCCTCCCCTGTAGCTGGGACTACAGGCAGGCATCACTAACCTAGCTAATTTTTTTGTATTTTTTGGTAGAGATGTGGTTTCACCACGTTTCCCAGGCTGGTCTTGAACTGAGCTTAAGCAATCTGCCCACCTTGGCTTTCCAAAGTGCTGGGATTATAGACATGAGCTACCACACCTGGCCTTAAATTGTTATGCCCTTTAAGTAAGCCTTGATGTTTATATTCTCATCTCTATATTCCTAGATACCTTAAACTCAGCAGTTGGAATGCATTTGAGGAGGACCTACCCTTTTCCTCTACCATGTTCAAAGTAGAAGTGGAAATGGCAAAATGATATCCATGAGATAAAAATTTTACTTAAATCTAAATAGGTTAATTTTATTTCTTAAATTTAGTTTCTCAAATTTCTTTCAATAATGCCATGATTCAGTTGTTGGCACATGTAATAAGGTATTTTGTCTATCATGTCTATGAACTGTTACTTAATTGTGACTACTTTAATAGTGACTCTATATATACTTTATTGACAGCCACATACTACAAGGGATCACACCCCGTAGTCCTAAACATTAATGAGGTCTTTATAAAACTAATTACAAGAAAGTATCTTATGGAGAGTACAGAAAATGGTCCTTAGAATAGAAAGTACCATGAATAGTGTTCTTTGTCATAGAAGCCATCTCTCAGTTGACATAGTAATATTAAATGCCCAAATCTTGGCATTATTTCAGTAATAGTAGAATGGTATGAGGTGATGCATATCTACACCTAGGTGGTAGCTGACTGAAGATAGGTAATCACATATTTCAGGAACTGATCAGTCATAGGAAAGAAATACTGAGCAGGTAGGGGAGCACTTTTTGTACATGAATGCGTTTTATCCTATGCGTTACAAAATGTAGAAACAATAATTAAGTACTCAGTATTTTTGCTAGTTATTGATGAATCTGTCTTCTACTACGATGAAGGAACCAAAACATATATATTTATATATATATATGTGTATATATATAATGAAAGAAGTGAAATATACATACATATATGTATATATATGATGACGTATACATATATGTATATGTTTACATTATTCTGGATGGGTTAAATTCAGGACAGTTACTCCCACAGGTAAGAAGGGCAAAAGGGCTGGTTTTTGAGCCTCTTTAGTTGAAATTAGTGATCTTTGCTCACACTGTAGTGCAATAAGTTACTAAAACTTATTCCTACCGTCTAACAAAAACTTTCTACCCTTTGATCAATATCTTCTCTTTCCTCATCTGTTCCAGCTCTCTTTAGCCTCTGGTAACCACTTCTTCAATCTCTGTTTCTGTGAGAGCAATTTTTTTAGATTCCACATATAAGTGAGATCATTTAGTATTTGTCTTTCTGTGCCTGGCTTATTTCACCTTGCATAATGTCCTGTTCCGTTCAGGTTGTCATGAATGAAAAATTTTCTTCTCTCTGAAGACTGTATAGAATTCCAGTATTTATATATACTATACTTTCTTTATCCATGTGTTTGTTGATGGACTTTTAGATTCCTTTAATATCTTGGCTACTGTGAATACTGCTAAAATGAATATGGAAGTGTAGATATCTCTTCAACATCTTCAGCATATTGATTGCATTGGATATATACTGAGTAGTGGTATTGCTGAGTCATATGGTAGTTCTGTTTTTAGTTTTTTGAGGTGTCTTCACAGTATTTTCCACAATGGCTGTACTGGTTTACATTCCCACCAGCAGTGTTCACAACATCACATTGTACCCCATAAATTCACACTATTGTATTTTTCAATTAAAATTAATTTTTTAAAAAGTAGTGATCTGTGCAACTTATTATTTGGGGAGCTTTGTGGTCTGCTCTGCCACAGAGGTGAAGTCTTCCATAGGTTGCATATATTGTTGCAATAATAGCAATAATAAGAATAGAACAAAACCAAACTATCACTTATCGAGCAACTTATTGTTAGGCACCATGCTAAACACTTTATGTACATTCTCCCTCTCTTTAGTCTTCACAACAACCTTGAGAGTTAATGAATATTATCCCCATTTCACAGATAAGGGTCTGGGTAGTGTAAATTAGAATTTTCACAAGTGGATAATGAATAGTCACATTTTATTTTATTTTGTTTTTAATTTTTTTTTTTTTTTGAGACAGAGTCTCACTCTGTCTCCCAGGCTGGAGCACAGTGACGCAATCTCGGCTCACTGCAACCTCCACCTCCCGGGTTCAAGCAATTCTCCTGCCTCAGCCTCCTGAGTAGCTGCGACTACAGACGCGCACCACCACGCCCAGCTAATTTTGGTATTTTTTAGTAGAGATAGGGTTTCCCCATGTTGGTCAGGATGGTCTCGATCTCTTGACCTCACGATCCGCCCACCTCAGCCTCCCAAAGTGCTGGAATTACAGGCGTGAGCCACCGAGCCCGGCCCTATTTTTAATTTTTAAACTTAGAGATGGGGGTCTTGCTGTGTTGTCCAGGTGGGTCTTCAACTCTGGCCCCAAGCTGTCCTCCCACTTTCGTCTCCTGAAGTGCTAGGATTATAGGCATCAGCCACTATGTGCCTGGCCAATAGTGACATTTTAGGTTGGATGATTGTTATTTCATGTTTAGCTAGAGACAGTATCCTGTAATGGTTAAGAATATGAGCTTGAAGCTTAGAGTAAGCTTTCTGCTCAGGTTCTGTTACTCTTACCTATATAAATTTTCCCTTGCTACATAATCTTTGTGTATATATAAAGTGGGTATAACAGTAGCCAGATGGGATTGTGTTTGAAGATTGGATGAGTTGGTATTTATGAAGTATCTGGTTCATAGTATGCATTATATGTTTATTTTTATGTTTACTGTATATGAATATTTTAGAAGCCTTACTGTGATTTTGATGAAAATAAATTCATGCCTTTTGTAATATTGTATGTGCTTCCTCATATAGTATTCACACTTTATTGGTTAAATTTATTACTATGCACTTTTAAATTTTCACTGTGAAAGACATTTTTATCCCTATGCAGATTTTGTTTTTCTCTATCATAAAGAAAAGTTATTCATATTTGTATATTGATCCTAAATTCGGTCACTTTACTGAATTCTTTTATTAGTTCCAGATAGATTATAAAAGCCAGAAGGTATGGAATCATATTTGACCCTGTCATTCTTTCATACCCCACACTAAATTCTGTCAAATCTACCTTAAAAATATATACACATTGGCAGCCAGGCACAGTGGCTCAAGCCTATAATCCCAGCACTTTGGGAGGCCAAGGCAGGGAGATCAGTCAAGGACAGGAGTTCGAGACCAGCCTGGCCAACATAAAGAAAACCCATCTCTACTAAAAATACAAAAAATTGGCTGGACCATGGTGATGCACACCTATAATCACGGCTACTCTGGAGGCTGAGGAACAAGAATCACTTGAAGCCGGGAGGCAGAGGTTTCAGTGAGCAAAGATAACATCACTGCACTCCAGCCTGGGCAACAGAGAAAGACCCTGTCTCGAAAAAATAAAATAAATATATATACAGAGTGGTGGTTCACATCTGTAATCCCAGCATGTTGGGCAGCTGAGGTGGGCATATCACGTGAGCTCAGGAGTTTGAAACCAGCCTGGGCAATGTAGTGAGACCCCTATCTCTACAAAATTTTTAAAAAAGAGGCCAGGGGCAGTGGCTCATCCCTGTAATCCCAGCGCTTTGGGAGGCCAAAGCAGGCAGATCACAAGATCAGGAGGTCAAGACCATCCTGGCTAACATGGTGAAACCCCATCTCTACTAAAAATACAAAAAATTAGCCAGGCATGGTGGCATGCACCTGTAGTCCCAGCTACTCAGGAGGCTGAGGCAAGCGAATTGCTTGAATCCGGGAGGCAGAAGTTGCAGTGAGCTGAGATCATACCACTGCACTCCAGAGCAAGACTCCGTCTCAAAAAATAAAGAAAAAAAGAAAAAAAATTATTCAGGTGTGAAGCCTTGCACCTGCTCACACCTGTAGTCCTAGCTGCTTGGAAGGCTGAGGTGGGAAGAATTGCTTAAGCCCAGGAGGTGGAAGCTGCAGTTAGCTGTGATTGCTGCACTGCACTGCAGCCTGTATGACAGAGTGAGACTCTGTTTCAAAAAGCTTGTATACTCACATTCTCTCTCAGACATTCACACACACACACACACACACACCATACAACATTCTTTGGGATGTCTCAACTTTCATCCTGTGTATACTCCAAGCCACCTTGTCCCACTCGTGAGTTATTGCCACACTATTCTAACCTCTGTGCTTACCCAACCACAATCTGCTCTCATGGGAATCTGTTAACTAAGGATTATTTGTCTCTTCTGTATCTATTACAACTTTTTATCTTATTCTGTTGCTAAATCAGCTATAGCCTTTTCCCGAAATATTGGAAACCAGTGGTGAGAATGGCCAACCCTATCTTTGTTCTAACTTTAATGAGAATAGCCTTTAATTTTATCTAATATAATGCCTATAGTTTCTATTAAATAATGTTTTACCTAGATGTGAAATTTTATGCTATTCAGTTTACTCAGTTTTTATCTAAATTGTTGATTTAATTGTTTCAGGGTTTATGAGTATGATCATATAGTTTTTCTCCTCTTAGTCTTCTGAAGGATCATTCTTAGTTCATCTTCATGAACTCCTCATTCATTCAAGGTTTATCATGAAATTGCTGCAATTCAGTTACTCCTTCAGGTTCCACTTCTAATTCTAGTCTTCTTACTGTTTCCACCACCTGTGCAGTTACTTCCTCCACCCAAGTCTTGAACCTCTCAGATTTATCCATGAAGATTGGAACCAGTTTCTTCCAAACTCCTGTTAATGTTGATATGTTGACCTCCTCCCATGAATCACGAATGTTCTTAATGACATCAAGAATGGTGAATCCTTTCCAGAAAATTTTCAATTTACTCTGCCCAGATTCACCAGAGGAATTAGTACTCATGACAACTATTACCTTATGAAGTATGTTTCTTACATAATAAGACTTAAAAGTCAGAATTACTCCTTGGCCCATGGACTGCAGAATAGATATTGAGTCAGCAGGCATGAAAACACAAATCTCCTTGTATGTATATCTTCATCAAAGCCCTTTGGTGACCAGATGCATTGTCAATGAGCAATAATATTTTGAAAGAATCTTTTTTTCTGAGCAGTAGTAAGTTTAAATTATTTCGTAAACTCTGCTGTAAACAAATGTACCATCATCCAGGCTTTGTTGTTCCATTGATATAACATGGGCAGAGTAGACTTAGCATAATTCTTAAGGGCCCTGGAATTTTTGGAATGGTAAATGAGCATTAACTTCAAAATAAAGTCACCAGATGCATTTAGCACCTAACAAGGGAGTCAGCCTGTCCTTTGAAGCTTTGAAGCCAGGCATTGACTTGTCTTCTCTAGCTATCTAAGTACTACATGTCATCTTCTTCCAATAGAAGGCTGTTTCACCTACACAAAATCTTTTTTTAGCATATCCACTTTTATCAATTATTTTATCTAGATCTTCTGGATAACCTGCTGCAGGTTCTCCATCAGCACTCACCTTGCACTTTTATGTTATGAAAATGGCTTCTTTCATTCACCTTCATGAAGCAACCTCTGCTAGCTTCCAATTTTTCTCCTGTAGCTTCCTTACCCTTCTCAACCTTCATAAAATTGAAGAATGTTAGGACCTTGCTCTGGACTAGGCTTTGGCTTAGGAATGCTGTAGCTGGTCTAATTTTCTATCCAGCCCACTCAGACTTTCTCCAGCCCAGCAATGGAGCTGTCTTGGCTTCTTATCATTAGTGTCCTCACTCGAGCAGGGCACATCATTTTCTTCAAGAACTTTTCCTTTGCAGCCACAACTTGTCTAACTCATGCAAGAGGCCAGGGTTTCAGCCTGTCTTGACTTTCCACATGGCTTCCTAATTAAGCATCATTATTTCTAGCTTTTTATTTAAGTGAGAGACAGTGACTCTGTCTTTCACTTGAATTCCTAGGGGCCACTTTTGGGTTGTTAATTGGCCTTATTCCAATATTCTTGTGTCTCAAGAAATAAGGAGGCTCAAGGAAAGGGAGAGGGAAGGGGAACAGCCAGTCTCTGGAGCAGTCAGAACACATGTATTTATTACGTTTACCATCTTATATAAATGCAGTCTGTGGCACCCCAAAACAATTAGGAACATCAAGGATCATTGATTACAGATCACCTAACAGACATAATAATAATGGAAAAGTCTGAAATATTGTGAGAATTACCAAAATCTGACACAGAGACACAAAGTGAGGACATGCCGTCAGAAAAAAATGGCTCCAATAGACTTGCTTTTGACACAGGGTTGCCATAAACTTTCAATTTGTAAAAAACACAGTTACCTGTGAAGTGCAAGAAAACAAGTTATGCCTGTATATCTTTTAATCAAATCATATTTGATTAAAGTTTGCTTGAGAATTTTTGCGTTTTCTTCTATTTAAGCATGAAATTAGTCTTAATTTTTAAGATCTAATAACACCATTTCAAAGAACTTTGATACAAGATATGGCCCACAACTTGTCTAACTCATGCAAGAGGCCAGGGTTTCAGCCTGTCTTGACTTTCCACATGGCTTCCTAATTAAGCATCATTATTTCTAGCTTTTTATTTAAGTGAGAGACAGTGACTCCAGCTTTTTAAAATTTAATGTGGAAGATAGCTATGATCATCAATTTTTTTAATTGCTTATATAAAATTGGAATGAGATATTCTTTTAGAGTTAAATAGAACTCTCCTAGGAAACCCCATGTTATTGCATCTTTTTTCTTAAGAGAGAGCAAGAGAGATAGGATCTTTCCATGTTGTCCATGCTAGTCTCGCACTCTTGACCTCCCAAGAAATCCTTGACAGTCCTTTTCATTTCTCTAGAGTTATTAGTTTCTTAACACTTTCTGCTTTTTCAGTGAATATTCATAATTTACATTTTCTTAGTCATCCATTTGATCTAATTTTTACGTTTGATTAGCATAAAGTTACATAAAACATACTTATACTTTTAAAATATGTTCTTATCTGTGATTGTATCTTCCTCCTTACTGCTAACTTTGTAAATTCTTAATTCATTCTCTCTCTAACCCCTTGTTGAGAATCAGCTTTTTGTTTTAATTCTGAATTTTAACTTTAATTTTGATTATATCTCTTACAGCTTTTGCTTTTAGTAATTTTCACCTGATATTTTCTTTCAATTTGCTTAATTTTTCTAGCTTTGTAAGTTGACCTCATGGTTTATAGTTTTTTGTTTTAGTAATAATGTAATTTTAAATGTTCAGTTTCTCACCACATAACATTTGTAAGCATTTCTCACAGGTAGAACTCTTCATGGTTTCATGAGAATTACCCCATTCATGTGTTGTGAATCCTGTGAAGCATGCCTGTTGGTTTTACTTACACATTTCCATGTAGGTTTAAAACTCGTCATAAACGATTTAGAGTACCTGTTAATAAATATTACCAAATTAATTAAAATAAATATAAAATTTATATGCCCAAATTACCAAGTTGACTACTCATTTTTATCTGTATGGTCCTACTATTTCTCCAGCCATTGAACGAGACCATTTGGCCGATCTGAATAGAAATACAGGAATTCTCTGCAGTTTGGCCTTAAAATAAAGCAGATGTAATTATATAGGCATATTTTAAATATATTAAGCAGTATGGCTTAGCACTTAAAAGCATGGGCTCTGAGGGTTTGACTCCAGAAAGTGAAGCCTTAGCTTTATAGTTAGTTGCTGGTGTGACCTTGGCCAAGTTACTTAGCTTTTCTATATTTTGTAATTAATAGACTGGATGGAGGAAAAGGGTTAATTTTTATGATTGTCGTGAGGATTAAATGAGTTAATGTATAAAATGAACCTACAAAAAGCAGTGTCTGCCACATAGAAATCACTTAACAAATGTAATTATTATTATTTTTAAAATTATTTTCGTTGTGAGTTAAAGCATAGATAATTTACTGTTGAAGTGAGAATCTAAAACTTCTATTTTTATGTCTGAGTTGCATTCTGCTAAATTAAAGTATAAGCCAATACTCACTGTAGAATAATTGTTATCTTCTTATTACCTTTCTCAACAAGCTCAGACTCCAGTTGACATTTGGCAGGCTGGGCCTTTTTAAAATCCACATTCATTTGTTGGCAGGGTTTCACACTACCGACAGGTTTGATAATTCATGGGGTAGATTTAATTGACAGGGTTTCACTTAGCATTAACTAGAAGCAGCCTGTTTTGCAGGCTTGGTTTATTTTTGCTGAAAGAAGCTGAGTGTCTGACAATTATGTTTACCAATGAATTCATTTCTTTGGTATACTCCTTAAAATTCTTAGGAGTAAGAAAGACGTCCTCAAGTCCTCACAGTTTTTTAATTCCCACATGAGAATGAAAATTTTGTCTACAACACCAGACTTGTTTGTTAAACATAAAAGAACATAAATCCTCCACGGGTCCCCAGGGGTATGTTAGAGAAAGGCAGTGATGATTATAAACTACTTAGCCCTGTGTGCTCTGTATCATGTTGCCATGAGAAAGTGATGTTTGATTGGCTCATAAAATAGGTTTAGCAAATCCTTTAAATACTGACGTGGGCAATTGTGCATGTTGGAAATTAATATCTGAGAGTGTATTATAAGGATTACCATGTCTCCAGAACAGTCACCTGGACATGTATAGATTTCTGAATTTAAGGATGACTGTGTTTTGTGATTTCACTTTTATGTGTCAATATTGCTTAGTTTTATCATCTCCCTTTTATTTGGCTATGGCCTAGAGATACGTTTTTCATCATTGTTTTCTGTCTTCATTCTCTTCATGAAGTTTGAGGTATGTTAACATATACTAGCCAAGCAACCTTTGCTATGAATCCTATTTTCTGCAAATGGTGTTATGTTAGAAAATAAGAAAAATATCAAGTTATTAAAGCAGATGACTTGATTTAGTGGATTATTCTTTTTCTGTTCTCACTTTTACATTCTCAAACAAGTTGAAAGGAAATATGGAATCAAGTGGCAATGGTGTGTGTGTGTGTGTAAATAATTATTTCATTAATAATTTCAAATTCCATATACATCTTAACAGTTGTTGTGTATGACCACAAAAATTAATGGTAGAATAATTGCTTGAATTTTAGAATTACATCTTTTTGTATGACATGAATTCTGAGAAAATCTTGAAATGCCTAATTTACTATGAAACAATTAGAAACATATAAAGAACATAGTACTTTATTAGATGTTCATTTCATTTAACCTTCATGGAATACAAAACTATGTATATTTTTCAAAGCACTGTGATAAATGTATGCACTAGACTTGTATGGGCATGTAAGAATTAGTTGCCAGCTGTCTAGCTGCAAATCCAGAAATTTTCATGAGGATTATTTTCTAAATGGTATCAAACTCAGTTGGAAATCTTCATGAAATAATAATATGCTCATCACCCTTCTCCTGTTTACAGGACAGTGGATTTCGTATCAATATAAAGTAGATAAGGCAAAAGTTAAGATATTTTTGTTTCTTAATAAAGTGTTAATATTTTAATCTACACATATCTGTGTCGTTAAAACCTTTTTTAAAATACTTTTGAAGAAGTTACAGACCATATAAACATATGATGCACTTTATTTTTAAACAGAAATAAAAAGAATTATATATAGTAAAATAGCTATGTGAGTTGTTAATTTTAGACTTCCTGAAGAGGATATTCTTTTCTCCTTAGGATGCTTTTTATATTAGGAAGATTAAAATGGTTATTTTGAAAAATAGTCTCAAGAAAACTTTTGACACAATGGGTTCTGTTGAAGCACTTTATTGAAATTACTTCATCCTGGCCAAATCCAGTGGTATTTTTTTTCACTGGATTTTTAGTTTTTGTCTCTTTCATCTTTCTTTTTTTTGTGCTTGGCCCTATTGACCACTCCTGCTTCAGGTGAAATTCTCTCTTGTCTCTTACCTTAACCTCTGCACCTTCCCTCGCAGTGGCTTCCCTCTTATTTCCCTGACGGCTCCTTCTCAAGATGCTTTTGTTAAAGGATCTTTTCTTTTGACCCACACTTGGAAATGTTCTAGTTTCCTCGAATTCTCAAACATGTGGTGATTATGCGTCTGTGTTACTCCCCTCTATGAAACCTCCAGGGGCTCTGTCTCCTAAATGCAAGGGTGGCAAAGTCAGATGCCAAAAGGGCAAATATAAGCAAATGAAGATATCTGGATTCATTGTAATCATAGAAAGTAGATAGAGATTTTTAAAAACTAGGAAAAACACTCCTCATCTAAAGCTTTTTTCATTTAGCCCCAGCCTCTGTTGCTATGAAGGCCAAGTATTCATTCCTTCCCTTACCAAACACTAACATAGGGTTTACTATGTGCCTGGGATGTAGGTGCTCAGGATAAGACAGTAAAGTAAACAAAGATACCTCCTTTGCTGGAGCTGACATGAATTCTGGAGGTGAGCCTTCGTGGAGTCACACAAAGCTAATGATATTTCTTATTACCAGATCTTCAATTTTTTTAAAGCCAAACATCCAGTTTCTGTGAGATTCCATTTTATTAAATGTTGACAAATTTTTTCAAGAAACATCGAGCCCATTAAACTGTGCTGACATGTTTTCAACATCAGCCTACAAAATAACAATCTAATGTCTTTTTTTTAATTATACTTTAAGTTCTGGGGTACATGTGCAGAACATGCAGGATTGTTACATAGGTATACACATGCCATGGTGGTTTGCTGCATCCATTCCCCCTTCCTCTACATTAGTCATCATCTTACCATGCAATACCAAGACCTTCTCACCTGGATCTGTTTGTCCACCTTGAACTCCATCTAATTTTTTGTTTCCCACCTTCAATTCACAATTGACCATGCTTAGCCCTTTCTTCTATTACATCTTATGTATTGTACCTCTTGCTAGAATGCATTTTCATCCCCCACCCCTTTTCATCCCTCGTCAATCAATACTCATTGAAAACCTAAATGTCAAGTCCTTTGTAAGCTGACCTTCATCTCACTGTATGAAATTACTCTCTGTCTTCTATTATTCCACAGTATTTCTTACATACTCTAATTAGAGCACTTACCGATGTGTTTTATGGACCCAGAACCCAAAAAAGCTATCGTTTTGTGTTTGTATCCTGAGAATCTAGCACAGCAATTTGCATCAAATTAGTGCTTCATATATCCCTGTCAAATGAGTGGTGGTAACCTGCTTACCTCCCAAGCACAGAACAAACAGATCCTCAATGAATAGAAGCTTTGCTTCATGTATAGACCACCCTGATACAAAAATTTGCATTTGATAAAAAATGATAATTATCAACGTTTCTGCCAGATAGATCTGAAGTATCTACTTAGGTCTGATTTACCCAACGTCCCCAAAACACACATAAACACACACACACACACACACACACACACACACACACAGCCCAGCCCTTCCATATCCCACACACACATAGACCAAAACTCCTGGAATAGTTATATTGCCTGGCTTACGCATATGTAATTTATAACTCTGGACTTCTCATATGATATAGCAAAATCATATATCCTCTTTGTCTTTGTGTTTTCTTATTTACTGCTTTTAAACTTCTAAGGTTATTTTAAAAGGTAGGTGTGCAAAGGTGGGAGGGGTGCAGAACAGAGATGGGGGACGAACTTTCTTGAGTGACAACTCGGTGCAAAGAGTCTTTCAGGTCCTGCAAGAATACTGCCTCATTTTTCCTTTCTTAAAATGTCTCCGGGTTAGGTAGCATTATTCCCAGTTTGCCATGAGGTAAATGAAGCTGAAACAGTTTAAGTTACATGCCATAAGAGAGTTTTGGATACTTCAGATTTATAAGTATAATTGTTTCATTATACACTTTGTCTTTTTTCAGCAACTTTTTTATTTCATATATTTAATGCTACATAAAATGTAGTATTTTTGATAGTCTGGTATCTACTCAATTTAAAATTTAAAAAAAAAATCTATCAGTGGTTTACAACCATGTCAGACTCCCTTTTAACAAAAGTTTTGCAGTGCCCTGTTTAGTATTCTGAAATGCAGTTCATAGAAGCAAGTATCTATTTATATGTGAAATTGTTTTAAAAATAAATATATTGCCTGCATGTTATATAAATCTATAACAGAAAGTAATTTATATTAAAATAATGTTTCAATATATAAATTGAACAGTAACAATTACCCTAGAAAAATAAAGGGAAGATGTTAGCTTCTTTTAAGTAGACTCCTTGTGAATGTGACAGGTATAAATGTAGACTAATATGAATATGTTTGTTATAGTTGAGATGAAAATAGTTTCTGTTAGTCATGTGTTTTTCCAAGTGAATAACTCTTGGTAAAGTTCAAAACAAAAATACAGAAAATTCCTTTATTTTACTCTACAGTTGACTTTCTTGAAAATTTACCATAAACTGAAACAGTCCAAAACATATATGCGTTTATACCTGAGATGATGTAAGGTTCCAGATTTAGATGAACCATAGTAGAAATTGCATCTGCATAAAATGTCCAGTGAAGTATTTGAAAGGCATAGAAGACATGGGGCAAGTACTCATTTTCAGAACTTTCCAATGTTGGCATTTGTGGACCTTGCCTGCTACGTTTCTGTCATCCCCTTCTCGCCCTCCAGTCATTGAGACAATCTAAAATGTTTCTGCAGATTTCTGAAACACTCTGTCACTGGGCAATACTGGTCTCAGTGAGCACCACTCATCCAGACCTTCCAAACCAGAAGTTGACATGTGTTTAAAAGACTCATTTATTCCTCTGTTTAAGATACTGCGTGTAGTGAAATATAAAATAAAAATATGTAAGTACTGGTTTGTTTCTTCAAGGATTAACAGCCTAAGAAGATGGATCACTTATACACATATATGGTTCGTTAGAAATATGTGTTTACCAAAAAGAGAAAGATGACAATGAGCTGAGAACACCCAGGAAAGTCACACGAGGGAAAAACAGTACCAAGTGTGGTACGAAGTGGCTCTAGGAAAGCTTGCATCACAGATGAGGAAAGAGCCACGGCCCCTGGCCAGGAAGAAAGAGTTACTCTCCACAAGTAAAGGGCAGTCATCATAGGAATTAAGAGTGGAGTAACACTGTCATGTCCAAATGGAAATTATATTCAGTAATTCATGAATTGAATGCCAGATATGATTGCTCCTTACAAAATGTTTAAGTTTTAGGATGGTTATTTAGTAAATTTGGAATTTGTAAACAGGAAAACTAAGGACTCCAAATAGACTCATATTTCTTCAACTGGGCAATCATTTTCAGTTGTGTCTTTTCTTTAGAATACTTAATTATATGTTCTCAGTTAAATTTTGGATTAACTCCTTGGTGTGGTCCATAGAGTCATAGCATCCACAGACATGAAACTTGTAATTGCAAGAATAACAGATTGTGAAATGATGTCTCTTTCTCTTTGTCTTTTTGCAGGTATGACTTTGTAGAAGTTGAGGAACCCAGTGATGGAACTATATTAGGGCGCTGGTGTGGTTCTGGTACTGTACCAGGAAAACAGATTTCTAAAGGAAATCAAATTAAGATAAGATTTGTATCTGATGAATATTTTCCTTCTGAACCAGGGTTCTGCATCCACTACAATGTTGTCATGCAAGTAAGTGCCACTTTGAGATCCCCTTATTTAATTGGATCAGCTCTTTGTTTCTTTTTATTTTTCTCTTCTGACACATGAGAATAGGAAAAAATTCAGAAAACAAACCTAGCTTGGTTATCTTTTTTTATGTAAGTATTAACTGTGTTTAGCACCATCAAATGTTGTCACTGCAGATTAGTAACAGTGTGAAAAACCTTTTACTGTAATGAAATAGGATTTTTTTTTACATTTATAAGATTATAGCATATCTCTTACTCCCCAACTCAGTCACTGGAATTTTCATTGTTGACATGAAATTACAATGGCATTTTTCTCTTAAGAAAAATAGGAAAATTTATGTTATTACTCTCTTATCATTTAGGGATCTCTATAAAAATTTGAACTTTATAATATCTTTCTGAATTAATTTCTAGTTTGAGTCATATTAAATAACAAAATATACTTTTCTAGCCTTTTGGGTTACCCTTTCTTATATGATATTGTTTTACATTTTACCAAATATTACTCATACTTTAAAGATGTAAATTTTCAAGGTTGCACTGTACTCTGGCATTATTTGCAAATTCATATATAGATTTTTGTAATTAATACATTGCAGATATAGAAAGCCAGCACTACTTGTTATTAATATCATTTTAACTAAACTCATGTTCATATTGCCTTAAAAGTCATTTTCTTATGTGATCTTTTACATTTTTCCCCATTAATGTGGCATCATTTCTTTCTGTACCCACCAAAAATATTTGGGATGTGTTTATAGATATAGACATAACATTTTTCTTTCTACCTTTTTTTTGGAGAAAACCAAACTTAAATATTAATTATTTTCAAATTGATATATTAGTAGAACTAATGATCTCTGTTGGTCTACTTAATATTTATCTGCTTTAAATATATTAATTGTCCTTTGTACCCCAAAAATGAATTTTTAAAATTCTCACTGGAATTTAAGAAATCTATTTTGTTTAATTATAATTGTGTATTATATTTTAATTGTACTTTTTGTATTTTGTATATTATTCCAGGTGTGTTGTAGTGCAACAAAAATATTGAAATTATTTTGCTATTTTTATCACATTCTACTTATTAGTAATTCAGAAGTTCTTATACAAATAGGATGATGTAATCTAGCATACTTGTTAAATATAATCAACAATATTACTATTAAAAAGCTATTAAACATTAATATTTTAAATAATTTTGACAGAAGATTTAGTAAATTAATAGTCACACTGAGAACATACTATGGTTTTGGGCTGCATGAATTACAATGTATACTTTTATTGGGTATAAAAACTCTGTACATGCTGGCTGGGCATGGTGGGTCACTCCTGTAATTGCAGCACTTTGGGAGATCACGAGGCCAGGAGTTCAAGATCAGCCTGACCAACATGGTGAAACCCTGTCTCTACTAAAAATACAAAGATTAGCCAAGAGTGATGGCATGCACTTGTAATCTCAGCTACTCAGGAGGCTGATGCAGGAGGTTCGCTTGAACCTGAGAGGCAGAGGTTGCAGTGAGCTGAGGTCACAACACTGCACTCCAACCTGGGCCACAGAGTGAGACTCCATCTCAAGAAAATAAAAAAAGAAACCCTGTACATACCAAGCCAGCAATTCACTAGGCAAATTAGAAAATATGAAATCAATACATACCATTTTATATTACATTCATATTGTACTGTTAAGCAGAAATTTCCCTTTTCGGTTGCTTAGGAGTCTATGAAATAGTATATAGGCAAACTGATTAAATGAAGAAAATTTAAATATTAGTTAAGGGTATAGCTAAAAAGAAACAATAAAATGTGAACTGAAATTTGAAAATGATAATTTATTCATTTAGTAATGATAGAATCATTTATCATGTATGACTGAAGTTAAAGAAGAAATCTAGTATGTTACAGATGTTATAAATTGTGAATTTTGATCAGTTTTCTTATGCAGATTATTTAAGATATCCCAAACTCTGTTCCATTCTGAAATCCTTTTTGCCAGTATAGATTCTGTACCATTTTCTTTGTTACTTTCCAAACTTTTTAAAGTTTAATATAATACTTTAATATATTTAAATGTAAATTTAATAAAATATAACAGTTCTACCTATAAATGAAAAAAGTTAATGGTAGACAAAGATGTACGTTTTTTATTAATATAGGTATAGATTGATACTGATTATTTGCTTGATTAAAGCCACTAACCATCTGTTTAATATACTTTCACAGTATCTTCTTACACAGAACTTAGTGAGTTTAATATTTTTTTATCTGGGGTAGCCTTGAGGGCCATGATACACTTTCACAAAGTGAAATATTTCTCAAGTATGTAAATATGGAATATATTAAATTTTAGTTAAAAACATACTATCAGGTCTTTGTTAGGGTAAAGGTTTTATTCATCCCAATTATGCAGCAAAAATAAACTTTAAGTTAAGGATATTATTTGTATTTTAAATGAACTTCTCCCCATATTTAATAAATGTGTACAAATAGCAATCTATTGTCCTCCTATAGAATAAAAGATGAAAGCTAAAATGTATGTATATCACCACTGAAGCTTTTTTTTTTTTAATTTTACTTTATGACCACATGGATTATCTGGTTGTGTAACCCAAGGAGTAATATGGATTAAATCAAATATATAAAGATAAAAGTACACTGTATGTATGTACTACACATGTACATAGTAGACATAGTGTACATATGATATTTGTAGCTTGCTCGGTTCTGAGCACATAATAGTCTCTCAGTAAATACTTGAATGCTGAGTTAATCATGCAATTCAGTCACCCAGTTTAATAGAGGATTCACTGTATGTGTGTGAATGTTAGACTCATGAGCCTTGTGATGAAGTGAGAACCCGAGGATTGATTGAAACTGCCATCCATCCTCTTGGCTAAGAAAGGCCCTGTCACCAGGGTTGACCTGTTATCATAGATTTACTGTGATTGAGACCAGACACCACATCTGAGAGAATTTAGGCCAAATGTATGTCATTGGTTCCCTTGTTCAAATTAAATTCAGCACATTTTTCAGTGATTGTTGAAATAGATTCATAAATTGTCAATATGGACTTCTGTGGGCTGTTGTCAACTCTCTTGGCCTCTATTGAGCCAGGCTTTGAGCGGCCACTACATTGACCAATACTGGGCTGTAGATAATGGAGGTATGTTGGGGAAAAAGGCATAGGAGCTCTTACAATTAAACTGTGTTTAGGAAAACAATAGGCTTTTGGACTGGAAGAAACAGGAGAGCATGAAGGTAGGGTCCTGTGTTGCTTAATAAGTATTACTTGGTGGTTTTAATTTTTAAGATTGCTTTCTGGAGAAATTATTGATATGTGAATTTTACAATCTCACAAACTTAGGTTTTTCTGTGTTTAAATTTTATTTGACAATTAACCTGCCATTTCTTCACCTGTCCCTTGTCTTGGTTCCATATATCCATTCATCTCTCCACTTACAGCCACATTCATTCTGCTCTTAATAACTGCCTGCGGAAGGGTGAGATCTGATGAGTTAAAATTTGATAAGTGGTTATGCTGTTAAGCCTTCCAGAATGTTTTGAATTATCATTGTGTATTCCTAAATGACATCCTGCCCTCCACACACCCTGTTAACCCCCCACACTTTACTAGTGGGGTGCAATCCATCAGTCTTATCTGTATATCAGATGAGCGAAAGCCTAAAGCAAGAGAGTGTGCCTCTAGGACAGCAGACTTAAAAGTTCTTGAGGCATTTGCTCAGGGGAAAGGGTCCCTCCAAGCCCCCGGAACATCTCTGATGCTTTTATTTTTCTCTTTTTGCTTTGGATAAACTTCATATTAGCGCACACAGTTCCCCAGAGGCAATGGTCACATTGCTTAGAAACCTACCTCTGCAAAATTGCACTTTAGGTTCCACTGGCCACAGTGATTTCTTTGTAATGATAAAAATAATATTAACTACTAGTTTATCATAGACAATTAACTTTCTGCGCTGAGGTTTGTCAGGAGTGCCTAGCACAATGCCATACACATTGTACCTGCTCATTCAGATTTCATAGAAATTCAGCCATTTCATCTTAGACTTGTCTAAAACCCACAGGGAGCTATACTACCTTCCTATTTATTGTATGTCACCTTTGTTCCTATCACACAGTAGAGATAATTCATAGGCCAGAAAGCAGTAGACTCACAGTAATGACACCAGATATTCTGCCGTCCTAACATATTAGGCTATATTACCAAAGACACATTCTTGTATTAGTTAAATAATTGCTCTGGTTTTCTTTTTTGGGGAGGCAGTGGGGAATGGGAATTAGTGGGACATCCACTGAAGTTAAAGAATTAAGTGCATACTAATGATTTTACAAACATTAGTATATACAGTTAACCTTATCTACTTTTTATAATCAACTCAACAAATATTTTGCATGCATTAATATACAGAAAAAAGTTTAGGTGAGTTTAATACCATTTTTTTCTAGGACAAATTATGGATAAAGTTTATTTTAAACTTATTGCCATTTCACAGGTAAAGAGATAACTCTGTAGCCTTCTTTGGGAATATAAATAGATATCTGATTCTGGTCATATTTAAGACTCCTTGATTCTGATTACCATATGTCTTAGAGGGAGAGTTTTAATACATTAGTTAAAATTCTCAGAAACAGTTTTTGCCACACAGGTTGCCATTAAAAATTATGTTTACCCTTGTAAGATGATTTACCCATTCTTTTTTCTCAATTTATAAATAATAGAGCATATAGTTAAATAAGAGATGACTTGTTATTTTGAATAAAGTGATGCTGATCTAATATTTAAAGATTTTACATATTTATCATAAATATCTGTACTTTATAATGTTAGGATTTCCATATCATTTTCTTGATTCACAGGTACCATACAATAAGATATAAATAAAATTTCTCTCTCCATTTTTTCATTTTAAGTTGGTATTATGAACTAAACATAGTTTTAGAAATAACATTAACATATGATGTTTACCTGAGGTTATAGCTAGTTATAACTTTTTAAAACAGTAGTAGTAGAAATGCTACATAAATTTTAAATTATAGCATTTTGATGATATTTCAGAAAATTATTTATGGAAATATTATTCTCCAGTCATGCTCCATTAACAAATAATGAAAAAGAAATCCATGCAAATTGATGCCAAATGATACATACACAGTGTTCAGCTTTTATGGTTGTGCCTAAGGAGTTAATGTCTTTGATTTTTTCCTCCCCTTTCTGCTAAAAGAGAGAAAAAAAAAGACCTGGTAGATTAGCAGTGAGAGATTGTTTGGGAAGAAATGAAGCAAAACTGAAATGAAACAGTGCAAGCTTGTTTCTGTTTGGAGACCACACACAGAGAGAGCCCAGAACACATTTCAGATCTTTTAGAAAGAAAGGAAAATTTCTTGTTTAATTTTGGAGTAATTTATAATAGATTATGTATGTTTTACTCTGTGTACTGTAGCATAAGCACCATTATTTAAAATGTTAAGAAACCTACCAAGGCTGAAATAATAATTTTTCCTCCAGAATCAAAGGACCTTATTAAAAGTTTTATTTCTCAGTTCTAAAAGTAAAAAGTACTGCATATTTTTTTGGCCAGCACACTGCTTCAAGTAAATCATACCTATTTTTAAGTAAAATATACAATTCTAAATCTGAATTTTTAAAGTTATTTTAGACTTACATATAGAACTATTATTCTTGAGTACAATGCTAATTGTAGTTTTTTTAAATGTCTATGAGATTTGAGGATTTTCTTATTCTCCCTTCAATTTGGTTAACATTATGAAAAACAATTAAACTGCCACTTATTTTTCTTAAATAGTTTTATCAAATATCGTATTTTTCAGTCTCTTAGTCTAAGGTTTCTGATCAAAATTAATGATATGGTTTACAATGATGTATTTACATTTTCTATTTAATGAGTATATCAGTTTAGATTAAGAGAAATTAGCCACCATGCAAATTGACTGCACGTATTTGTACCCTCTTTTCTTTGCCTGATAAGATGGGCAGGGGATGGATCAACTGAAGAGTACTGTAACAATGCTTCAGTGAATCTCATCTTCCTTTAAGTTACCTCCTAATTTGTTGTATCCTTTTTATGATTGTACATTTAAAAAAAAGTATAATCAATGGTATTTGTTTGGATATTGAATCTTCCTTATTCTTGTCATTAAAGTTGTATACAAAGATTAAATAATAATGTAGAGTAGTATATAAGTATTATGGCCACATTATAGCCCCAACTATGTGTTTTTTTTAATAGTAATTTTGTAAATGACTTATCCAGAGTTCAGTCAGCGTACCGATCAGCATGCCGTGTAGATGGGTTCAGGGTTTCTGTGGGGAGGGGTTAGAAGGACACTTGATGCCTGAGGTGCTATTAAGGAATGCATGACTGATTGCCAAAGTGGTTATTAATTATTCAGGATACGGTGAACAAAGCGGCACAGTGAATACTGAAGTGAGGGGGAGAAGAGGAGGGAGGATTCTTTTTTTCATCCCTTCTGATATATGCCAGTAGATTATTTCACTGTTAATATCACATAAAGAAAAGTCTTAACTGAAAGCCAAATTTGCTTTTATGTAACTCTCAAACAAAGCTTCAAATTTATTAATTCACTTTCTTTCCTAGAAAAAAAAGCAGCATGCCTGGAATAAAAATACTTAGCACAATATAATAACACCAATCCTACAGAAGAAACATTAGTGGTAGGATGTACTCAGGATTTTTAAAAGCGTTAAATTTTCATAACTTATTGCATGACATTCCCCTATTGTTAAATTGATTTTAATAAGTGGACATTGATTTGAAAACTTATTTAAAAATAGATACATACTTACATCGAGAGAGAATTAAGAGAAAATTTTGATTTTTAGAATTTTTTTACTATTTAGAGGCTGGAAGAAGTATTTAAAGTACTGTTTATACTGTAGTCTGAAACACTTGTTGAATGATTAGATTTTTATTAAAATATACAATATACTTGTATATTTATGCAAGGAGCCTTGAAATGACAGTATTTTACTGCATCTAGGAAATTATATAATTGCTATGGAGACTAAACTCCTACTTGGCTAAGAGCTGCTTAATATATTTTTCAATCCCACTTCTACCCCATGGGCACAATGCTCTCTTTCATATGAGGATCATGGTGTCTCTGTTTCATTTCTACTGATTCCTTTTGTTCCAATTAATTTCTTGCTGTCTAAGACAGAATTTCGCAGATGCTATGATTTGTAGTTAGAAAGAAAAAGGCAATCAGCACTATGTAGGAATGGTAAATGGCAGACAGATTATTGTAAGTCATTTTATAAGAGGGCCGTAAATAAGATCATAGACTAATTGAAAGTGTGAGGTTTGATTGATTCATATTTTATAGCTAAAGCCTCAAAGATTTAAAAGCTTGGAATTAAAATAGCAACCTCACTCTCTTTTCATCTAAATATGATGGAAAGGGTTGTTTTCTAGAAATAAGTTTGGCGCAAGTTAAAATTATAAATTAAATAGTTTTGCTTCAATATTCCCACCCATTCAACACCCTAAATCCCTTAATTGATCAGATATTTGTTGAGAAAATTCAAAGACGTATATATCATATCACCCTTGGTCTCTGATATCTTGTCCAGGAGAAAAAAAATACATACCTATAAAAATATAGTATGTGAATAAGTGTCACGTTGAGTGGTTTAGAAAGATTTTGAGAAGGAAGATGGGAATGTTGAGAGCAGAGGAGTGTCATAACCCTTAGATTATTGAGAAAAATAAGTAATCAAGCAAACAAAAACTCTGAGAGTTATTCAGTATAATTTTTTTCTCCAATATATTATAAAAATCTCTCAAGAGCTTTAAAAATGCTTATTATCAGATGTATAGTCAGAGGTCCTTATTTTCTTGGTCTGGCGTGATGCCCAATATTCTGCATTTTCCTCAGATATGCTTGAAGATTCAGTTGCTCCAAAGTGTAATTTCATCAGAATACAATTACTTTTGCTTTAAGATTTCGGTGAAATCGTTTTATATTCAAACAAATGAATTTTATATGAATAGTCTGGAAACACTGCACATATGTTTAATACATGTATTCATTCTCTTTATTTTTCAGGGTTGCAGAAAGAGTGAGATTTTCAGGGTTGCAGAAAGAGTGGGATGAGTTTTTAGCACTTGTATTTATTGTACCAATTCTTCCAAGCAATATATTAAAGACTATCAATTTTGTCAGCTGTCAGTATCTGTTACCACGGAACTAAGATAGATTGTCCTCTGCCTTCTTTTCTGTTCAACACTATCTTGTTTGGTAATTCACAGATGACTTAATTCCAACGTTGAAGCACAATTCTAGAATAGATATCCATTCATTCTATAATGTTAGACACTGTTAGTAAAACAAGACATTTCTAACTGTCAAGGAATATTCTTTCATTTTCTATATACATTTTTTAAATATAATTTTAATTTTGTCAGTTAATTTTGCACCTAGTCGCAAATGGCAAATATTTCTCTTACATTTGTTATGAAAATAGCAGTTCATATCCCTTTCCTTTCCCTAAATGGTTTCTACCTTTTGTAGGCAGGCACTTCCTGTTTTTTAAACTGATTCTTTAGAATTTACCTCTACAACTTTACTTAACGAGCTTTTATATCTACTTCTTCACTCTCATACAAATTACCTATTGCTTTCTCACTGGAAGATGAAGCCATCTATTACTTTCTTTCACCCACCGCCTTTACTACCCATACAGATACTTCCCAGCACACTATCCTCTGTGATACCTTGATTATATCAAATCCAAATTCATTGTATACGTTACAGTGGCTCTGTAGTCATTTTTCACAGCTGAGCCATGAACTATATACCATGACTACATTTCGTTTCTGTCCTTTTTGTGTTTCCCTTAGAACTGTATTATTTTTTTGGTTTGCTTAACTTTTATATTCACCACTGATTTGTCCTGAAACTGTTCCTCAGAATACATAAATCTCCCCTTAGTACAATCAGACACACTCAGTTTTCTAATAATTTTGTCTTCTTGAAGAAATCTTTGCTGGAACAATCTGGCCTGCTCTAATGTGGACTGCTTCCCCTTTAGAATGGCTGCACAACTGTCATCCTTGCAATCTCCTTCTGCCACCGTCCTGAGGATTCCTTTTGCTGTTTTCTTGCATTAAACCTTCTATCTGCTGGATCTTTTGTCTTCCTCTCTTCTCAATTTACTTCCTTGTTTGCAAAGGGAGTAAAACTTTCATGAATATACTGAGAAAATGGAGCATCAGATAAAATTGTTGCCGCCTTGCATCTCTTAAAATGCTCTATATATTAACCCTTAAACTTAAATGAACACTGATTAAGTCTGGAATTTAAGTTGGCCACTTAAAAGTTGATTGGACATTCCGTGCATGTTGGATGGGCTTGCCAACTGTTGTCTTTACTGTATTACACGCTGGCTCAGTCAATTCCTTGAAAACTCTGATTCTTCTCGTCTCTTTTCTAAGATTATAAATACTAGTTACCAATTCTCTGAACTAGGAGCTGAGTGGATTAACACTGAGATATTCAGCTTTGTGTATATCTAATCTATCTATACATATATATACCAGTTTTTGTTTATGTAAAATGTATACGTGTCTGTGTGTGTATGTTTCTGCTCTACCTCCATACCCTCAAATGTGCTTGAGCTTTCTCCATAGAACAAATCTGAACTGTCAGTCCTGCCAAGAGGAAAACAAGTCTGGGGTATCTGAGTTTCATTAACAGATTTTCACTCATTCTTTTATTGTTCCTCCATGTATATTTGATTCCTTCTTGGGTACGCCCCCTGCCAAATTTTGAAAAGCTCACCATCCCAGTGACGACATATCTGCCTCCTTTTTAGTTTTCAGAATTGTATTGCTGTTCACTCTTTTCTGATTTTCTTTGGCCTTAAGCATGTAAACCAAAAAGTATGTGAGACAGATCTCAATCAGTTTAGAAGTTTATGTAGCCAAAGTTAAGGATATACCCGGAAGAAAATGACACGGAATCACAAAAGCAGTCTGTGGCCCATGCCTTTCTCCAAAGATGAATGTGAGGGCTTCAGTATTTAAAGGAGAAAACTGGGCTAGAGGAAAAAGAGGAAGGATGTGATAACCACATGTTGCATGAGAAAAGGAACAGATAGGAAAATAGGCAATTATGTATTCGTCTCGGGCTCACTAATTTGGCTTTTTGTGTAACGTAAGGTGAACATAGAGTAGCTAGCTACTTGTGGAGATATTCAACCTTTATCTGTTGCTGTCTACTTAGGAACCAAAGGAAAAGCAGCTTCTTGCATGACTGAGATTTCAGCTTAATTTTTGCTTTTGACAAAAGTTTTTAGTTTCCTTTCACAAAGGATTACGCATTTTAGAAATACCTTTAGAATTAATAATTTCTGGAGAGAACAGAGCCACGATTACCATCTTTGCATTCTTTCTTTATTAGTGGAAGTAATAGATTGATGTTCATATTAAAGATTAGCTTTATATATGATTAATAAAATATTCAGAACACTGCACAAATATATTAGGGACTTAGTATGTGCCAAGTGCCATGCTCTATAAATGGTATCCAAGGAAGAACTCTCCATTTCCCTCCCATGCCAGATGAAATAAACCCTAGTAGGAGATGCTTTGCATGATTATGATAATATCATGTTTATTTTTTAATGCAAGAAAGGTGTACATAGGGGTTGATCCTGTAACCTTCCAGGAGGCTCTTTTTGTCCAGTGCCCAGGTAGAGCTGACTTATCAAGACAGGGGAATTGCAATAGAGATAGAATTTAATGCACATAGAGCCAGCTAAACAGGAGGCTGGAGCTTTATTATTACTCAACTCAGCCTCTCCAAAATTCAGAGGCTAGGGTTTTTTAAGGCAAGGGAATGGGTGCTGCTGACTGGCTGTGAATGTAGTCACAGGGATACGGAAAACAGTTCTTTTACCCTGAGTCTGCTTCCGGGTCAGGCCATAGGACCGATTAAGAGTCTGGATGGAGGTATTGGTCATCAGAAATGCAAGTGTCTGGAAAGACATCTAAAAGACCAATCTTAGGTTCTACAATAGTGAGGCCATCTGCAGGAGTAACTGGGGAAGTTGCAAATCTTTTGACCTTGGGAATAATGGCTCATAATCCTTTACTTCTACACCTTCACAGAGTTCAGGCTTCTTTCATCCTTATAGCCTGGTAGTCTTTCATTCATTTTACAATGACAGTTGAGTTTGGGGAAAGATCTATTAAAATTTAAACTATAAACTAAATTTCTTTCAAGGTTAGCTTGGTCTGGGAATGACTAAGGGCTGTTTGGAGGTTAAAGGCCAGATGAGGACTGGTTAAATCAGTTCCCTTTCACTGTCGTAATTTTCTCACAGTTACGGTTTTTGCAAAGGCAGTTTCAATAGTGATTGGCTATTTAGTATATCTCGAACTCTGTTGTAACATTAATGTAATGCCTAGTTGTATACACTAGGATGCCAACCATGCGTCATTCATAATACATGGTAGGTGTCACCAAACAACCTACCATTTGATCCATACATTTGAGAAAATGCTACTCTCATAAATATTCTCATAAATAGTCAACAATTGTTTGTCTATTTAGTAATGCTATTAATATGTTTAAATGCTTTGAACATTAAAGTTGGAGCTTTTAAAATTTTACCTTTCTCTCTAATTCAGATGACATAATTGTATTTTTATTTATTTAATATTACTTTGAAATCACATGAATCCGATATTGTATATAACTTACCATTTTCATGTCCTCTGATAATCTTAGAACAAAGCTAAAAGATAAGTACAATTAGTATTTTATACTTCTAAAGATGTTCATTTCTAAAGGCACATATATTTTAAGCTTTTGGAAAGGAAGCGTTTAATGGTATTAAATTGAAAATAGTTGAGTCAGGCAGAAGAGAATGAACATATATTAAAATAAGTGTGCCTTACAATGGCTTTTAAAAAAATATTATTTAATCCCAGTAATGCATTATTACTACCATTTTGTAGATTAAAACTCACATATATAAAGTGAAGATAGTTCTCTTTAAAGCCAGACTGCCTCTTGACTGGTTTGGAAAATATGAGAAAGATCATTGAGAAAGAAACAGAAATTTTTCAGATCTCTTCTTACCATCTTTGTTTTCCAAATAAAACACCTGTTTACTACTTCTGTTGATTATGCTGTCATAGATACTTAGCTTTGAAAAAATGGTGAACTAATTAGAACTTACCATTTTTTTTAAAGTAATGACAATGGTGATAAATATTGAGGGTTAAACTGTACTGTCTCCACACAGTAACCTTTAAAATTCAAATCCAAATAAGAAATACGCTTGTTTTTAAAGTCAACTGGAGTCTAAGAAAAAGTAAAAATGCAAGTGCAGTCAATATTTTACTTATCAGTCATATTTCATCAATATTAGCAAAATTACCCAGTTCCATGATGTAGCTTAGCAATTTTGTCAGTACCAAATTTTTCAGAATTGTCTTCTTATGGACACTTGTAAGGCTAAAAGTTATTCTAAGAAATAGGATAATAAAATTGGAAAGCAAGTATTTCGAGTAAATAGGCTGTCTTCTATCAAACACCTACAGAATGTGTCACTCTGGAGTGCAAAAGACTCAGAGCATTTTTAGTTTGAAATTACGCAATCTGTGCACAATATTTGAAATATAATAGGCACTACTAAAGTAAGTTTGGAGGACAAAACACAAATCTAAGGACTGATACATTGTTTTTCAGCTTTTTGCAATGGGGCCACCCATAGGCCACCAAAGGCCTCAGGAAACTGAGGGGGGAAATTCCAAGTTGTCTTTGCGTCTTGGCCTCAGGGCACAGGTTCTGTCTCAGCATAGATGTTACCACAATAGTTAAATCAGGTTTTGTGTAAGTGTGAATAAAAGCCGTTATGGAAATACCTGGCTAGTACCTTTCCTTGTGCTTCTTCACCGCAAGTAATTATTCAGGCAAGAGATCAAGACTGTCATCTCTTGCTTTAAAAGAGTACATGAATTATCATAGGTACTTCCAAGGCAGGTTGCTTAAGAAAGCTAAGGTTTATACTAAAAACTTTGTTTAATGGAAGAATAATAGGAAAGACATTGAAGTAGCAATTATCTAAGGCTCTAACATAAAATCCAAGGGAGGAATTGGAAATAAATGTGGAAGGCTCCAAATCCGCCCATACAGCTTCTAATACCTCCTCGGAAACTGGGTTTTTAAATTTGTATAGCATTGCTAAAGAGGAAATGCCTTTTTTTCCAGTAGAATAACATTCTGATAGAGTTGAATTTTCAAAGGGCACTTTTCTGCTGGGTACAAGTTAATGAAATAGCATTAAGTATAATTAGTTGTTTTAGAGAAAGAAATATGCAAGCACTGAAGTGTTAGAGAGACAGAGAAACGCTGCATGCCGAAACCTGACTTTCAATACCTGTGTGAGGAGGTATTAAAATGTATGACACATCCTTTGGATGAGATTCTTTAGAAGCCATTTCAAGCATTCTGACACAAATATTTTGCTTTCTTTTTGGAATATGATGAGTGATGTTTTATGATATACTAATCCCATTACTGATAAAAGTAATAAGAACTCCCTCTTCTACCCGGGCATACAGTGTTTTGTTTTGTGTTGAGGTCAGGGGAATTCTAATAGGATTCCCAGTTACATAAAAGAGGTTCACTTGCCATTCACCATTTCCTCTGCCTTACCACAGTCCTTATTTGGCATTAAGAGTATGACATAATTTCATGTCAGTGAGCAATTTATGGATTTTAACTCTCTAAAAGGTCATATAGGCTTTTGGTGTGATCTTAGGCCTTGCTAGTCATGCCCTTTGCGTCTGATTTTTACTTCTCTTAAATGAAGTTTAGCCTAAAGCTGCCTCCTTAAGGTTTTTGTTTTGTTTTGTTTTGTTGTTGTTTGGGAGGGAGTCTAGCTCTGTGGCCCAGGCTGGAGTGTGGTGGTGCAATCTCTTCTCACTGCAATCTCTGTCTCCCAGGTTCAAGCAATTCTCCTGCCTCAGCCTCCCCAGTAGTTGGGATTACAGGCCCCCACCACCAACCACCCTGGCTAATTTTTTTTGTACTTTTAGTAGAGACAGAGTTTCGGCATGTTGGCCAGGCTGGTCTCCAACTCTTAACCTTAAGTGATCCCCCCGACCTCAGCCTCCCTAAGTGATGGGATTACAGGCATGAGCCATCAAGCCTGGCCTCCTTAAGTATTTTAATGTCGGCCTAAAGGTGTCTTCTTACGTAAAAACTGTAACCTAACTGGATGTGGAAACAGGCTATAATCTACTCGTGTAACGAATAGCCAAGTCTCAGCCAATCACAGCAGCCATAACTTCAGTCACTCTCAGGTGACCAACTCACAAGCCACATGTGGCTCAGGATGGCTTTCAGTGCGGTCCAACACAAATTCAGAAACTTCCTTAAAACATTATGAGATTTCTTTGTGATTTTACTTTTTTTTTTTTAGCTTACCAGCTATTGTTGGTGTTAGTGTATTGATTGTGTGGCCCAAGACAGTTCTTCTTCCCGTGTGGGCCAGGGAAGCCAAAAGATTGGACATCCCTGGAGCTTTAAACCATGTTTAAATGCAGAGCTGTGACCAATCCGGCTGTTTCTGTATCTCACTTCTGTTTTTGTGTATCACTTTCCTTTATCTGTCTTTAAATTCTGTCAGACCACCTGACAGAGCTGGAGTTGCTCTCATCCTATTCTGGTTGAGGTGGGGTATGGGTGGGGGGTGAGCATGCTCCCCAATTCACAAGTCGTTTTTTGCTCAATTAAACTCTGTTAAATTTAATTGTCTGAAGTTTTTCTTTTAATACTTCTTGATTTATCTTGCAAGGTTGTAGCAAATTGTGACTTTGCTTATTCGTTTATTTGACTTGGAGTTAATTTTCTATAAGTTTATATTGTTGATTAAAAAAACACAGCCTATCTATAGTAATAATGATAATATGCACCATTTCTTGAACACTTACTATTGTATTGGATTCTTGCTGTAAGTCACCTCATTTAGTGTTTTCAGTAACTCTATGCTAAATCATCACCATTTTGCCTAAGAGGAAGTACACTCAGAGAGAGAATACAGCTTGGCTGAGATTCAGAGCAAATAAATGGGAAAAATTATAGTAAATCCATAATTTCAACCACAGTGCAATATCTCCCAAGCAATATTGCTTGATAAGAGCTTATTTGAATTTTATTTTGAGACAGCTGTAAATTGATACCCTTTGTAAAAAATAATTCAGAGGGGTCCTGTATACTGTCCACCTAATTTTCCCCAATGATAACATCTTGCACAATATATAATAGTATATCACAACCTGGAAACAAACATTGACACTTGATACAATTCACCAAATTCAATAGGAAATTATGAATAGATAAAAATATAAAATACTATGGGGGTACTAAATAAAAGTATTACATGAAAAGATTTCATTTATACATTAAAAAGATGTTTGATTAGTACGTAGTTTTAAAAATGGCTCGATCAAGAATAACGAAGGAGAGTATAATTTTGTAACACTAAATGGCTTTAGAATAGTAACTTCGGTCAGAAGGAAACTTTTTTTCTGAAGTAGGTGATCTCATAATCTTCTTCATCTAAAACTCTGCAGTGTGCTGCAGAACCATCATTGCAGCTTAGAGCACAACATCTATCATAGATTAAAGATTACAAAGTCAAAAATAATACCACAAATCACTCCTATTGACGTGCGATTCAGAGTGATCGTGTGAAACATAAATAGTCACTCTAAATAAATCCATGAATGAGGCTTTGCTGCCTTCACGACAGAGATTAATGAAGTTTTAGGATGCTAAGAACTCAAGATATAATCTGTAGCTTTAAATTGATGTCAAGATTCAGAACTGATTGCTTTAAAAGCCCTTCATTTTTCTAGAAAAGACTGATGACTGTAGTGCAACTAAATCTCTTCTCATGCAAAATTTATATAATTTGGTTCTAACAGGTATCGTATGTGGTAGTTTTACTTATTTTTTTCTTTTTTTCTCTTTCTATTTTTTATTTTCTTTTTTCTCTTTTTTAATACATATTATATTTATGTAAAATATAGAAGTTAAACTGTTTTCAAAGCAAACAACATTAATATATGATATTTTCAAAGTATTTCTTAATTTTAGAATTCAGTGGAAGCCTGCTCATGAACATATCTGAGGTTTGTAACTGGACCATTAGTTACCTTGAGTAGTTCAGATGGAAGACTGTAAATATTATACACTTATTGGTAAACATTTAATTTTAATTTCACCACTCATCATTTAGGGCCTATACTTTTTTAAAATAGGGGTTTGTTTCTTCCAAAAATTATAGCCATAATGTCTCAATTATGACTTTCAGTTTGGTTTGGAGTTAAATTGAACTTAAAGACACCTTTTACAGCAATCTAAGTGCAGAAATCCTCCATGATTTTATGAGATTTTCCTTCCTGAATTTCACAGTTATCTTTCTCATACCTGACTTAACAGCAGCTTTTTATAGAACTCATTTTATATGGAGTTCTTCCAAGGCATTCGTCTAAATTTTCAAAGATGCAATAACTCATATTTAATTGGGTTATGTAATATTTGAATAACTTAGTAATTACAACAACAGGTGCTACTGATATAAATACTTTTGGGAACAAATACAAGTGTCTCTTGGTAAGTGAAACATTCAACTGGTGGAAACAGAAAGGATGCCAGTAAGCAGTAGTGTTCAGTGAGTTGTGGGTGTCATCAGTCAGTATGCTTCACATGCATAGGAAAAGTGGTTAAACCAGGTCAGCAATGGCAGTGGCTGCTGCCCTTTGTCCGTTGTTCAGTTTCCATCTTGATGCTGCATGATATGTCATTGAAAATGGTAAATTAAATGCATGTTGTCAATAGAGAGGTAATTGGTAATGTGTCTTGGTATGTATATCCAGGCAGCTAATAATATACTTGACAAAATGCTAACTTTAATATATCTTTGTTCTTTTCCATGATTTTTGTCTAAGATTCAGCTTTATTATTTTTTAAGCTATTCTTCTAAGCAGTTGCAGGCTACTTTGAGTTTGAGGGAGTGAATTTTCTACTAGAATGATACTCTTTAATAGAATTCCAGATGAAGATATATAAATGGATATTTTTATCTTATGAATAAAAAGCAAAAGGTCTTATAAAATATATTATTCACCAAAGTAAAGGAAGAGCAGAGTTTTCTTTTCTTTCTTCCTTCCTCCCTCCCTTCCTTCTTTCCTTCCTTCTTTTTCTTCTTATTTTTCTTTCTCGTCTTAAATTCTTCCCTATCCTAAACTACTTCTTAGTTTGCGTTATTTTGAAAGATATTTCAAAATTTTGTCTAGACTTCCCTAATTTAATACTTCTTTAGGAAAAAGGCAAACTTTTTTTTTAAATTCTTCTCTAAGTTAAATCAACTCCTTAATTAAAAATCTCACATTCTATTTGCTAATATATTCCATGCTCTTCCAATAAAGAGCATGTCCTGATTTAAGGAGAAAAGTGGTTCAGTGTTTAAGCTGTAAGAAGCTAAGCTACTTCAGCTTTCCCAGTGTGTGAGCAACCCCAGGGCTATGAAAAGATCAGGCTGAAGAAACACAGTTTAAAGTAAGCTCAGATTTATTTTCCTTACATGCTGCCATAATCTATACATAATACATCGTCATGGGTCCTTGGATAGGATGGTGTTTTATGATACAAATTACATCATCCATGCTAGCAATAGTACTTACTCTTCTAAGATCTTGGATGCTACTAAAGTGTTAGTAGCTCCTCAGTTACTGACCAAGATCCTTTACTTAATCTTACTGCAAGGGTGCTGTATTCTTGTAACCTTGAGTGCTTCAGATTTGGCTTGAATTCCCATCCTACCACAAATCTAACTATATAAACCTGGGTAAGTTTTTTTTACCCCAAAAATGTTAATAACAAAATTTTCTGCCATATATTATTGTGAGGATTAGTATGAAATGCTTAGCTCAATGCTTAGCACATAGTAGTCAACAAGTATGTTACCTTTATTTGAAGGTCAGGTTTATTGACATGTTCTGATTCCAAGCTTTTTTACAGATGTTAACCACCGCCCCCTTGATTGATATTTTTTAAATGTTGTTTCCCAAGACCCTACGATAAGGACAGATTTTAAAGTGTGATCATGTTTACACACATATATAACATTTTAAAGTGTTGTCTCTCTCTATATATGTGTATGTATATGCAAATAATTCATATGTATTATAAAATAATATTTAACCTTGCTATATGAAATTATTGTTTTCTTTTTCATTTTTTTTCTCAAGAATGCTGGTCACAATGCACTAAATTAATTTTACAACTCCACTAAACATGTCACAACGTGAGTTTGAAAAGTCTTCGATTATAAAAGATGTATCATTTGTACATGAAAGAGTATGCTCTTTGGTCATTTTACATACCTTTCTGGAACAATGTCATATAATACTACTAAAATATGTAAAGAATAATTATTATTTTTTTCTTTTTTTAATTGTACTTTAGGTTCTGGAGTACATGTGTAGATCATGCAGAATTGTTGCATAGGTACATACATGGCAAGGTAGTTTGCTGCCTTCATCCCCCCATAACCTATATCTGGTATTTCTCCCCTCGTTACCCCTCCCCACCCTCCCCAGCCCCTGCTGTCCCTCCCCAATCCCCCCACAACTAACCGCAGTATGTGATGCTCCCCTCCCTGTGTCCATGTGTTCTAATTGTTCAACACCTGCCTGTGAGTGATAGCATGCAGTGTTTGGTTTTCTGTTCTTGTGTCAGTTTGCAGAGAATGATGGTTTCCAGATTCATCCATGTCCCTACAAAGGACACAAACTCATTGTTTTTTATGGATGTGGAGTATTCCATGGTGTGTATGTGCTACATTCTCTTTATCCAGTCTGTTGTTGATGAACATTTGGGTTGATTCCAGGTCTTTGCTATTGTAAACAGTGCCGCAGTGAACATACGTGTGCATGTGTCTTTATAAGATAACAATTTATAATTCTTTGGGTATATACCCAGTACTGGGATTGCTGGGTCAAATGGAAGAATAATTCTTATAATCCTCAAAATTGGTATTAAAATAGTTTCCATTATACCTGTTAATCTAAAATGGATTTTAGAAAATCTAGATTTTAAGTCTTCCATAAACATCTGTCTCCTTTTAAGAATGTGTGCTTGATGATAGCTTTGCAGAATTTTACTATTTAACGAAGATAGGAACTATTTATTGAAAGTCTACTTGTACTCGATGATATTAAAAGAGACAGTTTGTTGAAATTACACCCTATTGTTGAGTTTACTTCCCCCATTATTTGAAGAACTCATCAATCTTCTAGTACAGGAATTTCAGGTTCAATAGTGGTTTCTGAGTCAACCCTCCAGAGTCCCTCTGTCCCCCATAACTGTTTGGTGTCAATGGCAATACGCGAGGTGAAGGTGAAGGTTTCCTGCATACTCTCTGGATATCTTTAAGTTTCAGGGAGACAAAAGAAGAGGCAAGAGTGATGACTTATGGATGACTGTCTCACAGTAGTGCTTTTAAAATGCAGGAGTGTGAAATTTGTTCTCGGTGTTATAATCGGAAATGCAGATTAAAGATTTTGGAAACCACAGTTATTCATTGTTTAGATAGGTCTGTAGACTTCCTGAACTATGCACACTATGCGGAATTGGCCTTTAGTTGTATTTGCTTTGTGTATTCATGGCATTTCTGCCTGAAGATAATGTATTTTTGGTGGAAGTAACTTGTCATTCAGTTGCAACATTTTGCTTGTGAGATGCTGGAGTTTCAAAATATTTCTCTGCACATGTATGTGCACCTGTTTCCCTGCTTTTCTGTTTTCTGATCTTGACATGTTTGTTTTTGTTTTTAAAAATGTGCTCTGTGATTTTTCATGGAATGTGACTTTTACATTCTAACTCAATTCCAAATTGGCTCAAGTGTCCCACCAGTACACTGCTTGTTTAATTCATGTTATGAATAAATTATACTGACAGTGTCTTTTCCTTCATATATTTGGATTGTAGCTCCAGTGAAACCTGTATTATTTGCTCTTTTATCCAAATTGTATATTATATAGATAGTAGTGTTTATTTATTCACTTTCCTAATCACCCACCCACCCAGCTTCAGTGTGCTACTTTCGAATTCAGAACGTTAGAAATTTCAGTTTGCTGGTCATATGTGTTTTAAGCATAGACAAAGATGCTAGACCTTTTCCTTGGACCTTGGGATTGAGATAAATTTTTTACAGATGTTCACTACAGTGAAACTGCTTTTTATATATCCCTTTTGATCTCTTTGAATAATAAACGGGAGGATTTCATTAGCTATATCAAGGTTTCCAGGCTTTCCCAAAATATATTTGAAAGTTCATGGCCAAATGGAGATTAGGCTTTCAGGCCCATCCTAGGCAAGGTGTTACCATCGCTGCTACCACACTCATATGTATTACTCAGTGAGGACATGTTTTTAAATACATTTTAAGACTTCTCTTTGTATTCCATGTTTGTAAGGTTACCACAACTAATGTATTTTATTACTCTTTGGGCAATTTCAGTGTGGTACATGGGATGCTAAATAATTAAAGCTAAATAATTAACATGTAGAAAACAAAATAAATACATAGAATTTTGTTTTAAGATTTAAATGTGTAAAATCTGTATTTGCAATACTTTGTATTTAGCAGATCCCCCCCCCCCAGTTAATGTGTGAACCAGTTCTTTGGAATTCAAGCTTTTTTAAAAATAATTCTTTATTAGGTCATTTTAGTCTTTACATTGTTTCCGCTGGCTTTTTTGTTTTTATTATTATTATTATTATTTCCTAAAGCTGTTGTTACTATATGCTTGATTAAAAGAAAATTTATTTTTGAGGCCTCTGAGCTTGAATGTTTTAAAGCATGTCAGACTCAACATAGTCACTTCTGAAATTCCACATTACTAATAAATACATGATAAGTTGGACATCAACAATAATAATTGTACTTGTTTACAGGAATTATTGCAATTCGTCCAAATGTCTTGAGATCAGAGCCTGTCTTACCTTTGTATTTTCACATTATAGCAGGGTACCTAGGACATAGTAAGCACTCCAGAATTTTAAGTGAATAAATAAATGATTGATATATTTTTCATTGGTGTTCTGGTGGCAGAGACAAATGTTCTTGTGACAGCAGGCAGCACAAGGTCATTAGTAGTACTGGCTGGGAAAATGCCAGGTTTTGCATTGTATTGTGGTAAACCAAATTCCTGAAGCCCAAAGCCAGAGAGCCACAGCCCTGAGCTCCATATGAATGTTGATCCTAGGAAAAAATCCCTGGTGGTTTGCCTGAGGAATCATTGGCACCTTCAAGATGTGAAATTGATGTCTATGTAGGATCTAAAATGTAAAAGTCAGGCAGGAAAAAAGATTCAGATCATATGGAGTAATAAAAAACATCCAAGTTGCCACCCTGTGCCAGAGGAACTTAACCGATTGGGTTGCCCAGTTCTCAGTATGGCATCATAATATTATACCTAATTTGTATCGTGCCTTTCCAATTACAGAATATTTAACATGCATTAACATGATTAGTGAATATTTATGATGAAAAAATTTTCAATAAATAATTGGTATAAATTTTGGGTTTCACATCTTGAGGTTAATATTTTCATTGAGAAAAATTGGGGTGGGTAGAATTTGCAATAGACATCCATTGGTTGCTGGTGGCCAATTTAGGGAGAAGATTGTCTTTGTATTGTTAATATTTAGATGTTTTGATTCTATCCAAATTCATAAAGTTTCAGTGTTTGAAAAAACCTTTAGGTTGTTTTTACATACCTTCCATCTGATTCTCAACCCCCTTTCCTCCCAAACAAAATGACTTTGTGACTATGGCATAAAATTTATGAATTCATTATCTCTTATCTCTTAACTCCACTCCATTTTTAACTAATATTGTTTTTAGAAAGTTATTTCCTGTATTAAACAAAAATCGTTCTTCTTTTAACTTCCTCTTACAGATTCTTATCTTTCCTTTGAAGCTACTTGCAGTAATTGTATGACCTTCACCATTACTAATAATGCATGCTTGATTATTACCTTATAATATATAATTATGCACATTATTTTAATTGAGCTGCGAAGCAATCCATTCAATTAGATAGCTTATGTGTTATTCTCTGTCTTACAGAAAACTACACTAAAACATAGAGAAAATAAGTAATTGGTCAGTGATCACACTCATAAATGATAAATGGTGAATCCCATGGTCCATGCCCAGGTCTTCCGATTTAAAATTCCATTTCTTGCCATGATACTATGTTGCCTCAAAGTATTCTTTCTAATTTTTAGTGACGTCTCATAGATTCCGTACTTCTTCAGACTATATATCCTCAGCTTCTTTAGTTTCTTGATTTTGCCAGCCACTTCTGAAGTGACTGATTTTCAGTAAGAGCAGCGAGATGATGAGTGCTACCTGGTATGTGTGTGTGTGTGCATGTGTGTGCAGGTGCAGATCTTGCGAAAAGTTCATAGACTTCTGGCTGGTATTTATAAAATATTTTGTAGTTACACCCAGACTTTGAATGCCTCCATACACACAGTTACTTTTTGTTTATCTGAGTCTCTCAAGTAAAATTTTATGTAAGCATTTTCAAAAACAAATGTATATATCATGTGCCATTTCAGAGGCACAGAGTTTTCAAGTGAAGAATTTATAGGCCTTTCTCTTATTTTCTATATTACCTTTTTGTGAAATCAGAAAAATTAATTTTTTTCTAGACAGCTGTTTAAGAATCTTTTCTGTCTGCACTCTGTATTTGATTAGAGGGAAGAACCTCACATCTTAGCGACTTCATTCATTCTGGCTAGCACAGAAAATAAATGTTTTCAGGCTGTAGCAGTGGATTCAATAAAACGAAAGTATTTCCAATGTTCACTTAAAAACTGCTTTGCCCAGTAGATACAGGATTATACCAGGCTCTGAATAACAAAGGAAGAGGTTACCCCAGTGTCAACAATTATATAATTCTATACTCAAAACCCAAGAACAAACTAACCACTTCCTAAATTATGAACAGCAGTAGCACAAGCTGAAACCACAGTTGATCACTGCATATAAAACCACAGTTTTCCTAGTACTTGTATATAATTATTTCCACAATATTCTCCATAAAATAATTAGAAGCCAGAAAGTATTTCTGCATCAGTGAATAAGGAAGACATTTAGGAAGATAAATTCTTTTATCTTTCCTTTAAAGTAACCATTTCTGAAAAATGGTTTTAAAAACGGCATTATATTTGTTGCATCAGCATTCATATTAGTGAACTTAAATAGTCCTCTTTAAAACTGATTTCTCAGAAACTCTACTGCTTACACTGAACGTTTCAAGTCCCCTGAAGCTAATACTTTGAACCAATCTTACTCTTTCTTTGAGGCTAGTTGGTTAGAATATGATTAACATTAGGATTTGAATTTGACCAGTTTTCCACATTGAATAAGAAGCAGCATTGAATTCATTGTGAAAATGGCCAATTGTCAATTCAAGTAAGGTTTGTTGGCCCTGCTGAGTTTCTGATACTGAAATTTAACTTTTTACTTATTAGAAACTTTTATCAACTTGTCTTCAAAAGTTTCTAAAATACAGACCCACAAATTTAATCTCTCCTAGCAAAGTTCTTAAAGGGCCTCAGTAACAAAAGTAACTATTGATCTTGGTAGCTTTTCGAGGTTCTGGAGATTTTCTGTGGACACCCAGGCATCTTTCCTTCAGCTCTCCTGTGTATTTGTCTTTCCTTGCTCTCAGTGTGTTCTCTGTGTGTTTTTCTTTCCCTCCTGTCACTGCAGCATTTGCCTAGTTTGACTGCTTATCGGTGAGACTCCTTGTCTAAGATTATTGGCCAGCACACTCGATTTAAGAACGCTCTGGAAATACTCAACCACAGAATTATGCCTCCACACCATGAATGTTGTCCGTGAATGAAATCCTGTTGTCATTCTCTAGACTTGATTTAGAGTCAAATGCTTTGTAGTGCTGCTGGGTAAACATTTGGCATCTTCTTTGTGTATCTTCTCTGCTCCTCTCCTGGACTGTTAACCTTACATTTTCCATCTCTTCAAGCCTCTGGCATTATTTCCCCCATCCTCACTGTTAGATAATAATTTTCTTTCTCTGTCACAAAGAGATTACAAGCCATCAGAAAAGGACTTCTTCACACTTTCCTCACACTGCGTACCTGCGTGTCTCATTGTCCCTGAGCAACCGACTTTCCTCCCTGTGACCCTGGCCGAACACCGTGTGCCTTCCTTACTCCATCTTGTTCATCTCTGGACTACTCAGGTGTGCCTCCTGCACTCTTCTCTTTCTCCTCCTCCTTCTCCTTTTTTCCCTTGGCCATTCTCTTGGTTCATTCCCCTCAGCACACCAATAAGGCTATTACTTCTCCCATCTTTAAAGAAATATGTGCGTCTCCTGATCCCACCTTGTCCTCCAGCTACCACCCATGTTGTCTGCTCCCTTCTCAGCAACTGCTCAGCACAGTTATCTTGCATTCACTGCCCTCTTTTTAATCTCTCCTCAACTCATGCTTATCATGTTTTTTGCCTCATCCTTTGTCCGAATGGCACTTGGTACTCCACAACGACATATTGCTAAATGCAGTGGAAAATCCTCAGTCCTCCTCTCATCAGACCAATCATCAGTGATTGACGCAACTGATTCTTCTTTTCACTGAACACTTTGACACTTGGTATCTGGATCAGCACCCTCCCCCTGTTTTCCACCTATCTCTCTGGCCACTCCTCAGTCCTCTTCCCTGGTTCCTCCTTCTCTCTCTCTGAGCTAGGATTATGGCAGTGTTTCTAGGTTCAGTCCCCTTTTTAGCAGACATCACTTTATAACCATGGCACCTCTTCCTAATAACTCATTTGACAATCTCATCCAATCTCATGGCTTTTAGTAATACCCATAAGCCTCTGGGTCTCAAATTTAGGTATCCAGCCCATCTAACCTAGAATCTTCTCTTGAATATCCACTCACCTCTCAATCTTTCCATTTGGATTATTGAAACTACTTCTAAGTGGCCTCCCTGTTGCCACCATTGCCTTACCGCATTCTGTTTTCAGCACAGCAGTGAGTATGATCCTTTTAAACATAAGGCAGATGATGTCATTCCTTTCCTTGAAACTCTCCAATAGCTCCCAACTACGGTTGCCAAAGTGAACAAATAAAAATACACGATGCCTAGTTTTATATGTGCATTTCAACTAAACAATGAATGATTTTATTTCGGAGCCATACTTACGCTAAAAGATTATTCATTGTTTATCTGAAATTTAAATGTAACTGGACATCCTTTATCTGACAGCTCTTCTCCCCGGTCACCCAGAGTAAGTTCTTAATCCTCACCACGACCTACAGTGTCCCCTTGTAGTCCTATCGCCAACCTTCGGTCTAGCCACCGTGCCCCCTCCTTGCCATTCCTTGAGTTGAATTTACCTAACATACTTGAAAACAGATTATTTGCCGTGCTATTCCATATACATGGGATGACCTTCCTCACATAGCCCCACGACTTAAAGCCTCAACTCCTTAGGGTTTTGCTTGCACATCAGCTTCTCACAGAGGCCATGACTGTCATTCTTGTCTCCTTCCTGCTTTCCTTTTCTCTGTAATACATTTCACCATCTAACATTCTATATGCATTATTTATTTTGTGTGTGGTCTATTTCTTTCCAATAGTATATGTATTTTATAAATGCAGAGATGTTAATTTCTTTTATTCACTGCTTGATCCTCCGCACCTAGAAGAGTATCTGGCTCATATTAGATCAGTATGTATTTATTGCAAACAAATATATATTATGTAAATGGTGACAAGATAATCAAGAGTCTCTTAGTGTGATTATGAATGCTCATATTAGCTACAGGATAATGTTGATTAGTTTCACAATATCCTATCTGAAATCAGCTGAAGCAATGAAGATCTTGAGAGATCAAGGTAGATGTTAGGGAAATAAAGATGATTCCAGAGCATTGTATACTTTGGGCAAGGCGATACAGAATAGAGGGCCAGGGTAAACAATAAGGCAAAGAAAAGAATGTAGGAAGATATTTATCAATTGACCTTGAACTCTGTGGGAAGATATTGATCAACTGACCTAGAACTTTACTAAATCTCACTGTGACTTTGCATCTCCTGAGTATTCTAGCCCTGCCCAATCTAAACATTAGATTCTGCATGCAAAAAAAAATACACATTATGTTAATAGTCCCATAAATTGATCCTGCTTGATAGAATTCTACCTTTTGTAACTGCATGAAGGTTACACTTTCAGGAGTTGGTCATCTCTCACTTGTACTGACAGTGCTGTTCAGTCACCCCTTTACTTGATGCTGGCTGCTCCCTTTCCGGACTGCTGTACATCAGGTGGATTCTTTGCATATCAGATTGAGGACTGATGGATCTACTTTGAGAAGTTTATTAAACTTAGAACAAGACGCAGTTGCTCACGTCTGTAATCCCAGCATTTTGGGAGGCCGAGGCAAGCAGATCACCTGAGGTCAGGAGTTCACGACTAGCCTCACCAACATGGTGAACCCATCTTTACAAAAAATACAAAAATTAGTTGGGTGTGGTAGCACACACCTGTAATCCCAGCTACTTGGGAGGTGGAGAGAGGAGAATCCCTTGAACCTGGGTGGTGGAGGTTGCGTTGAGCCAAGATCCTGCCACGCCGCAGCACTCCACGTTCCGGCCTAAACAACAGAGTGAAACTCCGTCTCAAAAAAAATTCAAAACAATAACATCTTAGCTTGGTTGTCCTTAGTCTCTGCCTATGCAGGATGTGAATCATCCTGTTTGCTTTGTAGTTTGGATCACAATAGCAATCATATCCCTGAGCTGTTAGGGATCGTTTCTACGTTGTTCTCACGTACACTAAAAATTATTGAGAGTAAAATAGACCACTGTACATACATAAAGTATAATCATTTATTTAACAATCTTCCAATGGTAAACATTTAAGTTTTTAATTTATTTTTAATTTTCTCTCTTAACAATGCTACAGTGACTATCCTTGGATTAAATTTCTGATTATTTCCTTAAGATAAAAATTCTGAATATGGAATTACAGGATGTGAAAAGAGGACATTTTTAATACTTGTGGAAAATAATGTTGAATTGGCTTTCAGAAATACTCTGACATTTTACTCTCTTTACAGCTTGTGAGAAAAATATTTTGCCCTGTCTTTATCTACAGTTGACATTAATGCTCCTCTGTCTTCAAATTTATTTTTTCTTATTGCAAATATACACATATTACTGTACTTATTATATTAAGCTTTTTTCTAATCTTTCCTCTTGTAAATTCATCATTCTTTCTTAGTTTTTTCTTCTTGCCAAACTTAATGAAAAAGTTTTACTTGCTTTCTCCATTTCACTGCTTCTTAAGGCCCTCTTTCCTCCTTTCTTGTTTCAATGAAACTTCTCTATTCCTAAAGTCACAAAACAACACCTGTTGAATAACTACAGTGGCCTGTTTTACTCCTCTTTCTTCTTGATCTTTCCATCACTTTTGTGTTACTGTCCCTCTCTACTCCTCAAAACTCTCTCCTCCTTGGAAGGCAGAGTCACTAACACCTCCGGGATCTCTGTCCGACCCTTAGATTGATCTACTTTCAGACGCCAGTGCTGGTTGATCCTGTGCCTTGGCCTATGCTCTAAGTTTGGGGAAATCCCATTTTCCTGTCTTCCATCCTCTTCTCCTTTCATTGGTGCTCTCACCCCGTGGCTCTAACATTTGACATTTGTATATGTTAATGACTGTCATTCTCTATCCCAAGCGAGTCCTCTATATTTAATGCCACGGATATGTTTGCCATTGTTCGTTGGATGTATGCATGTCAATACACCTCTACTTATTATAAATTGACCCGACCTGAACTGTTTCCTTCTTTCTTACCGATTTTGCCTATGTTAGCTACAGTACTGTTAATGCATTCTCTCAAGCTAGAATCATTTAAAATTAAGGATATCTCTTCTCTCCCATCTCATCAGCTACCAACTCAGATTGGTTCTACCATGGTCATGTACTTTGCCACCCTTTTTTTCATTTGTTTTCCTCAATGGTGGTAATCAATCAGTTCATAAAGCATACTTTTTTTTTTTTTAGCATTTCACTAATATTATTCTCTCTGATCCTGAAACTATTGGAGATCAAAATATCCGAAAGACATTAAGATTTGGCCCCTACCACGAAAGAATTCGAGGCAAGTAGGAGAGATGTACATTATTTCATTTCAATGTAGTGCTAGAGTGATGAACAGAATGATACAGGATCACAAAGGTAGACCACCTTAGAGGTAGTAGTATATATATAGAGAGAGAGGTCTCACTAGTGGAAGCCTGCTGGAGAAGCCGAGTCTTTTATTGGTGAGTAGTGCTTAGCCATATGATGGGGCAATAAAGGCAGTTATTAACAAAGGCCAACATCAGGAGCAAAGATTCAAATACCAAGGCCTTGTTCGTGGGTCCCACCAGAGTCTTCATACCCCTTTCTCCCAACCCAAGGTACCTCCTCACCTAAAACAGAAGTAGAAAGCAAGAAAAATTAAACTTGTATGTATCCCACCTTCCTTAAAACCTCTTCTGACTCTTGCACTGCTTTCTGATTAAGTCCAGTTCCATAGCATGGCATGCACAAAGGCTCCTCAATCAGACCCCAATTCATTCCTGCAGCCTCACCTCCCACCATCCGTTCTTCCCCTAGTAGCAATGCTTTGTCACAGTCTTCATCTTTTTCTTCACTGAACACCATTTTTTTTCCAACTCAGTTTCCTTGTAAATATCTAAAGTGTTTCCCCCTTCTAATCTATATAGTAATTACTTTCGAAGTCTCTAAGCTCTAGATTAACTTTCATCTCTTCTTTGTATCCCATCCTTAATTCTCCAGGGAGATTTAATCACTCTCACAGCACTTGGGTTTTCCCCTCTGTTGTAGTCATGACCTAAAGAACACAGGTTTGTGCTTCAAGAGATACAAACATCACAATATACATATTTTGTATATATATGATATACATATATATCAGCTGGATAATGAATGATATGAAAAATGATGATAATAATAATAAGCATATATTACTCATCTTCTTCATTTGGTGTAAGCACATGAGAGGAGTATAATACAGTCTACTGAATGATTTCACTTTGTCTCCGACCCTGTTTTCAGAGCCATGTCTTGCTTATATCAATAGAAGAAGCTTTCTCAAGTGTGTTTAAGGTGACCATACCAACTTTTCACAAAAGTATTCTGTGTTCTCTGTTGCCTCGGGTGATCCTTTTGACCTGCCGAGAATTCTGGCTGTGAGACATAGTCTCATTTTAGTATGGTGACCAACATGAAAAAACATGACCAAAGAACATACAACTGTTTATGCTTTTATTTTTTGGAAGTGTTCAGATCTGTGGATGAGTACTAAAGATTTTATGGCAGAATAAGGGTGTCACAGAGTGATTTAAAAATGTAAAAAGAAGGCCGGCTGCTGTGGCTCATGCCTGTAATCCCAGCACTTTAGGAGGCCGAGGCGGGCGGATCACAAAGTCAAGAGATCGAGACCATCCTGGCCAAATGGTGAAACCCCGTCTCTACTAAAAATACAAAAAAATTAGCTGGACATGGTGGCGCGTGCCTGTAGTCCCAGCTACTCGGGAGGCTGAGGCAGGAGAATTGCTTGAACCCAGGAGGCGGAGGTTGCAGTGAGCCGAGGTTGCACCACTGCACTCCAGCCTGGTGCCTGGTGACGAAGTGAGACTCTGTCTCAAAAAAAAAAAAATGTAAAAAGAAATTACCAAGCACTTCATAAAATAATTATGACTCATATTTTTCTCCATTGTTGAAACAGGAATGGCATGTTGACTACTTTATAGAAGTTTGTTTTACTATAATACTGTACATTGTAATTAAGATAACAGTGACACAGTGGGCCTCACCGTTGAAATCTTAAATTTTGCTTGGGATTTTTTTTGTTGGTTTCATTTAATATAAAGGTTTTATAGGCAAAGAATATTCACTCAGAAAACTGACATAGGAACAGTGAGCTAAGGATATTACTATACTTATTTTTTAAGTTCTTTAGCACATAGGTATTCATGGCCATAAAGATTTATTTGTTGATGTGTAATGCCCATTTCACCCTCCAGAACAGCTACTGAATGTAAAGCTGTTTTAGAAGAGAAAAAAAGTTTGTTCCAGGATTTTCCTTGTAGGACTAGACAAGCTCTCATTTGCCACATCAGTCTAGAAAGAACGTTGGACGGACATGTCATTGAACGCTGATTAAAGAGGTCATGCCGTTCCATACAACACGGACCAACAACAATCATGAGCTATGTCTTTTAAAATAATTATTTATCTTTGCTAAACTTGGTACAACTTGGATAAGTAAATATATAGTAAATATGTGTATGATAATCTCTAAAAATGTGTAGTGCTGAACTGTAATTTTTAAAATATGCTATTTTGCTTAATCTTTATACCAGTTTTCCTAGGTAGGTGGAATCATCCCTCCTTTGAATATCCGTTCTTAGAGGCATACTGCATTAATTGTACAAAGCCCTTCCATTGAGTTCCACTGTGAATAATCTATGGCATGTTTAAAATAAAGGCCATTTTTTAGTTTAAAATGTAAAAGCAGATATATTTTTCTAGGAAAGTAATTGATATTTTTACTAATACCCTATAGAACATTTGTTGTAAAATGTGTAAATTTCTGTTACTTAATTCAGACAACAATGGCAAAGGCAAAAACAGGGAGACCGGTTAGAAGACTGTTTCACATGTTGGCCTGAATTGTAAAGTGGCGGCAGTGCAAGTGGGGAAAATGGTCAGAGTGTAGACACGGTATGAAGATCGAGCCAAGATAACTTGGTGTGGGGTATGGAGTGTACCACAGAAAAAGAGAGGAGCAAAGTATGACTGTGAATTACGGAGCTGGCATTTACTGAGATGGTAATAATGTGTTGGTTAGAAATAGGAATTTTCTGGTAGTCAGTGTATAAATGATGTGCAATGCTTTGAAACTATAGAAGATCACTAAGGGGAAGAATGTAGACAGAAATTAGAAAAGGTCCAATCAGAGACGCTGGGGACACTCCAGCATGTAAAAGGAAGGTGGTGAGGAGGAACTAGCACTCAGAGCCAAGGAGAAGCGTCTTGTCAGGTAGGAAGAAAATCTGCAGAGCACAGTGTGTGAAAAGCCTCTTACTGCTAATTGGTCAATTATAAGACTGAAAAAACAGACCACTGAATTCAGCCATGTGGAGGTCATTGCTGGCTTTTGCATACATTCTAATGGCTTCCACTGCATTATCTATCTCATTTTTCCCCTCAAAGCAATTCACTGGGGGATATTTCTGTTGCCCTGTCAGTTTCAGCTACTTACACTCTTTTTATACTGTCAAGCCATTTTAAATTAAATAACTCAGTACCTTTGTTTCTTATTCAAAATAAGATCTACCACTCAAAGCTCATACTAAACTAGAATGAAGCTGAGTGTATTATCCAACTGTTTAACTTATTGAACATATAATTGACAATGTCTACCAATATAGCCACTGTTCCTGAGCTAGATTTCCACAAAACATTCCACTACTTCCCTTAATGGTGGCTGAGTAATACATTGAATAAATATTGTACTGTAGGATGCATTTCTGTGAGAAAGTGTCTTCAGCGATTCTGGGTTTGGGGTACATGTTGTTTCATATTTTGCAGAGAAGGTGTGTTTTTCTTCCAACAGTTCTTAATTTACACTTTCTTTCATTGGAAGTTCATCACTGTTAGGCATTTCTTGAGTATCACAACAAAGCAAATCCACAAGCATTCAATGTAAGATTAGGAAAAAAAGTCATGTGATACTTCGTTGTCAAACACTTGCCACTGATAGATGTTGTTTTAGCTTTTAAGGCCTGTCACATTGTTTATTCAGGGAATAATTTTTCAAATTTTAGTAAAAAAAAAAAGAAAGAAAAACCTTAATTTTGGCTTCCCACAGATGCCATTGTGGAAAACATTCCTAGGACTGTGTGATTTAGTCATCCCATGGAATTCTAGTTTTCAACATTGATTATTATAACCCACAGTTTGACCTAGGAAGTGGAAAACTGTGTGTTGACTCTGACTCACCAGCCAGCAATGAGCCTGCTCTGTCATAGAGTTGACTTGTATGGAGACCTTCAAATCTAAGGTGCTAGCACTAGGATGAAATTTTTTTCTTTAGCTGGTAGACCACTAATGCTTTAAGTGAGAAGTAACAGTGTTTGAGAGTAACAGTGTTTTAGTTTGTAAATCTAGTTAGATGGTGGTGGTTCTCAAGTTTCATGACGACAGGAAAATTGAGTCCACAGCAGTTGTTTCATCCATCAAGTTGGTAAGAAGCTCTCCTTGGTACATAAACATTACTTTTATTTAAGACACTTTTGGCAAAATTAGCCATCTCTTTTTTCATATATCCATTCTGCTCAGGAAGACTTCTGCTCGCCAGGGCTTTTCTGAAACCGTGAAACTCATGGCCCTTGAAGGCCAGTTGCAGGTTTGAGCCTTAAAAAGTATCGCTTTTAAATGCTGGCTCAGACACTTGTTATACCAGACTGTTGCTGTGATGGGTTATGTAGATATGTCAAGGTTTATTCAATTGTCATGCTCTTTTAATAAGAACCCCTAAATTTTAAGCCTTGATCTGAATATAATTGGCCACCTTCCCTAGGATTTCTCACTTAAATATATAATCTGCATTACCCACATGATATTAAAACATCTGTTCTTGAGTAGGAATGCAAGCATTTGCTTTTCTTTGCCGGCTAAAAATAATTTAAAAACATAACCCAGATAATTTTTGGATGAATTCAGATAAAAACAGGGAAAGGCAAAGAAGCATGTTTAAATGAATTGTTTCAGGACATTCTTGTGTCTTTACAGAACCTCCCGTGAGTTGTTCCTGGCAGGCATTTGTGTCTGCATGCCCTGCTGTCTGCTTAGGCTCTTTAAAAGTAAGACCTCTGTACAATACATCATTTGACATTATATAAATGAGACTGGAGACACCTTTAAGAAGTGATGTGTACACAAGGCTGAACATTTATTGTCTTCTCCTCAAACACCTGATCATTTTATAATATTGTTTTGTTTTTAACTCCAACGATAAAACCTAATCTGCATTCCTAATCCTCTGTTAGGTATGAATGAATTGAAAGCTTTCTTATCAGCTTGAAGTGTACTCTATGTAGTTGACTAAGAAAGTGGCAACATAAATCTCTGTAGGCCCTAACAGTTTTACAACAGTTGCTATGCTACTTGAGGTAAACATTTATATGTGTGTATTTGTCCAAGGAAGATTCATTGTAAATGTGTTTTTAAAATTGTACTGGCCACAAAAATCCTAATAAAATGACAAGCTGTGGTTTTTTAGAGGTAAGTAACGACTTATTGTGAAATTATAAGCCGTTCAGATCGTACTATTCCAAACAGGAAGTCAGCTTTTCTTCTTTCTAAAAAAGGGGAAAGATGTTCATGAGTGCACAAAGCATTTAAGGTAGCCATCATAAAATACAGAACACTGAAACACTGATTTTTGAGAATAACACTGGAGAAGTCAATAAGAAAACTTAACTTTTGCAGCCAAACATGCTGTCTTGAGCTCGTTCCTATGGCCGTTATTATGTCTAAACTCCTGGGCTGCCAGTTACTTTTCATTAATAAAAATAGAAATATATTTGTTTTTCAGTAATTCTTACATACTAAGTTCACTTTTTATCATCCACATTCACCAGGATTTGTGTGATACTTTTTTGGTTACTTGTGTGGTTCATCATAGCAGATTCTCATTTTAGCTTTATTTTGGCAAGAAAAAAACTCTCTTCTATGATGCAGCATACTTGGCTTCTGTAAAATAAGCTTCACAAGGGCAAGAATTTTCTTCTGTTTTGTTTATAGTGCTCACCTCACACAGTTTCAATTGTTTTATTTTTATTTTTGTTTTGAGGCAGAGTCTTGCTTTATCGCCTAGGCTGGAGTGCAATGGCCCGATCTCTGCTCATTGCAACGTCTGCCTCCTGGGTTCAAGTAATTCTCATGCCTTAGCCTCCCAAGTAGCTGGGATTACAAGTGCAGCCAACATGCCCAGCTAATTTTTTTTTTTTTTTTTGTATTTTTAGTAGAGATGGGATTTCACTATGTTGGCCAGGCTGGTCTTGAACTTCTGAGTCTCAAGAATCTACCCATCTTGGCCTTGGGAAGTGCTGGGATTAGAAGTGTGGGCCATCACACCTATGTGAGCCCTTACAGGTTTTTAAATAAATGTTTGTTGATTGATTTAATGGACATGGCTTTGTTTGCTCCTATAATAGGTAAGGGGAGAAGTTGATGGCATGTATTAGCATTGTAGGGCTGCCTTAACAAAATACCACAGACTTAAACAGTGGTTCCTTAAACAATGGAAACTTGTTTTGTCGAAATTTTGATTGCTAGAAATTGAGATTAAGGTGTCAGCAGGTTTGGTTTCTTCTGAAACCTCTCTCCTTGATTTGTAGATGTCTTTTTCATTTTCTTCTTGTGTCTTCAGTTCGTCTTCCCTCTCTACTATGTCTGTGTTAAAATTTTCTCTTATTATGAGAACACCAGTCATATTGAATTAGGGTCCACCCTAATTATCTTATTTTACTGATCTCTTTAAAGACTCTGTCTCCAAATACAGGCATTCTGAGGTACTGGGAGTAGGACTTTCATGGAATAGAAATTTTGGGTGGACTCTGATTCAGCTCATAACACAGCATGTGTCTATATTCCTTTGAACATTTTTGATATCAATTTTCCAAGCATGGATCTGTTTCCTTCAGATTTTTAGGATCATACTGCTTCTCTCTTCAAGCCAGACATGCTTTCTAGGATATTTGATTTCCTAAAGAGCTAGATAAACTTCAGGTACTGTCAAAACAATATATATATATGTAAATGTAGAATTATACCACAGTTGTACCACTGGGCAGTGTTTCCCAAAATTCACTGATAAGCTAAAACAACCTGGAGCTTTCAAAGAAAAAAAGAAATGGAACTGAGTCCCATCATTGACTTACTAAGTGGTTTATTATATTTTTGAAGCTCTCAGGATAATTTTGGTGAAGCTGTATTGGACCCTCTTGTATCTGACAATTACATAGAATTTTTAAATGTAAAAGCTGGCAAGAAACTTGAAGGTGGTTGAATTTAGCTACATATATTGTAGTGGAGGAAACTGAGGCACAGATGGATTATGCAGTTTACTCAGACTCTCTTCCCTACATGTGAGTACCTCTGGGATTTAAGGTCCAGTGCCTTGACTCCTGCTCATAGTTCTCTCGTTATCATGTTGTCATTTGGAGTAACTTTCATCTGAGAAGTTTAAAGACCTCATTTTGCATAGGATCCTTAGCTCATGGAGCTGACGTTGCAGAAATGTACTCTTTGCCAGGACACTTCATCACATAGATTTCAGATGCCTTTTCTGCTCTTTGACAATCTGTCCTTACAAAGTAATAGACCTAAAGGGGTCTAGGCTAGGGCCACACCATCACCAAGGTTGTCATTACTGCCCTGCAGGTGATAGCACAAAAGCTGTTCTCTGGTTTTAGTTTAGTTGTCTGCATTGCAGAACACCAAGAAACTCTGTTCCCATTTGTGTCCATTGCCATCCACTAAATTGTCTTACCATAGCCTATAGTTTAAAAGTACACTGTCTTATTTTTATGAAGAATAAAAGAAATGCAAAACAGAGAATGTAAAAATCCAATTTAAGTCTAGGTATATTTTGCATATTCTAACCAGTTTAATAGCCCAATCATAAGTGTTTTTAAATCAAAGGTAAAATGTTAGAATTGTCTAGATACTAATTATGGGAGAAAATACTGTTATCTATAATGAACAGTGGTATTTTGTTAGAGAGAAAAGGAAAACTTAAAAATTCAAAGACTTTTTTTCCCTGTAACTTCTTTTTTTCATTGGCTCCCCCTTTTTCTCTGAGAGTGCCTTTAAACAACTTAGAAAAGCAGAACTTTGAAATTGAACAACTTGGCTGTTCCTTGAACAGTGGGTGGGGTGACAGTCATGAGAAGGCCCTTAAATAGAAGCACCACTTCTGTTCTGTCCAGGGATTGATTCTTTGAATCCCGGGAACTCATGTTCATTTGTCTTTCCTGTTTTTTGGGTGGGGACCACTGGGTGTAGGGTGTGGTGGGGAGAGAGTTGTCTTTCTAAATTTATCAATTTTTTTTTTTTTCGAGACAAAGCCTCACTCTGTCACCCAGGCTGGAATACAGTGGCACGAACTCAGCTCACTGCAACCTCCGCCTCCTGGGTTCGAGGGATTCTCGTGCCTCAGCCTCCTGAGTAGCTGGGATTACAGGCACCTGCCACAGTGCCCGACTAATTTTTGTATTTTTAGTAGAGATGGGTTTTCACCATGTTGGCCAAGCTGGTCTCAAACTCCTGACCTCAGGTGGTCCGCTTGCCTTGGCCTCCCAAAGTGCTGGGATTACAGGCGTGAGCGACGGCACCCGGCCTCAAATTTTAATTTAAATATTTAGAAGCTTAGAGATTTCTGACACCAACTGATCTACACATGCAGTAACAGAAGACAGTTTTCTTTCTACCGTTAGCATTTGAGAGGATTGCTATGCAGATTGGAGATACTTCACTGGACTCAAGATGTGCATCTTTTGTTTGCCCAGTATTACAAGCTTATTTTGTTTTGCCTTCTTTTGCATTAATACTTTGAATTTTATCTCAGCAATATTGATTTCAGTTAGAACTTTGTATTGCTTCAAAATGAATGCTCTATTCAAAGAGTCTCCAACAGACTGGAAGCAAAATAAGTCAACTCATTCTTAGATTATAGTCTAATTGAAAATAGCCTACTTAACAATTGTATTTCATGCTTAAAATATACATCTGCACCCTGAAAATTTAACAAATAATGTATACTTTTTGTATTAACTTGCTAGCAACCACTTACTTTCTCTCTACAAGTCTGGAAACTTTCCATTTGTAGTAATACTATTCTTTAATGCTTACTGACCCCTTAATTTTTACTTCACAAAATATTTATATGCATATATAGGCTTATATTTTTGAAATATATAAAACTTTGCATTAACCATTTTACACTATAAATTTAATCAGTAGTAACTAAATTGGCCAAATTAAAATTAAAATCATTTTTAGATCAGTGTTTGTTATCTATAATAGAGTTTTCAGTCATAGTTCTATCAAAGCAATTTTGTGTCATTGGACAATTATAGAAAACACCGGGTAACAAAAATAGATTTAGTTTGTACTCTGAGTTTAACAGTCTAATGGGTAGAGCAAATCATCATAAAATAATTAGAAAATATCTTAGTCCTAATATTTTAGCCAGATCCCTGACATTATTGAAATTAAGTCTTTAATAGTAACCATTGTACTATATACATGTACTTACGCAAATCCATGTATCTTAGCATATCCTGTAACATTATGTCATAAACCTCAAATATATAAAATAAAATGTATTTAAAAAAACAAAAAGATGAAAGGAGTAACAGCTGAGTGGAGACTTGGAAAGCACACATGAGTAATCCAGGCAAGGAAAGAGGCCAGACATTGTCATTCAACTGTGCTCTTCTCATAATGCACACACAGGCCCTGGAACAGTGTAGTTACTCAACAAACTTGTGTTAAAAAAAAAAAGGATGAAATCACTGTTGGCCCAAGGCTACCACATTCATTTCTGCCAATTATACTCTGTAAGAAAATCCCCCTGTGGGCAGCGGAGCACCCACAAATCCATGAGCCCCACGAAGAGTTGTGCCTGTCCAGAGAAAGGTGCTCCTTTTCCTAGTTTACTGGGCAGCTTCTGCTCTTCAAGCCAAGTGCTCACAGAGCAGTCCGCAGAGGGAGTCTCTTTCCAATTGACCCAAAGGAGATATATGGGACACTGATGATTCCATTGTGCAAGGTTTCCTGGATGATTTGGGTTCTTGAAAAGGTCATTGTAATGGTGAAGATTTATGATGTGGATCAACATGGGGGGAGTTTTTGCATGTGGGATGGGGGCAGATTTAGCATAAGTTAAGGTACAGAGTCTGAGATGAACATGATATGTGCAGTAGTCAGTGAAGAGACCGGATTGATTGGAACAAAATGTGCATGTCTGATAAGTAGCAGATTAAATGGGAAGGTGAGCAGAGGTCAGTTTGTGAGGGCTCTGAATGCTGTGTAAGGAATTTGGATTTTATCCTCCAGATGAGAAATCATAGGCATTTGTCCCAGTTCATCATAGGATCAGTGATATCTTATTTAGTAGATTAACCTAGGATTATGCAGCATAGAACAAAAGGAGAGAGAAATGATTAAAGGGAAGGAGATAAGGTTAGAAGCGGCTACGTATAGTACATGTTTTTAGTATCTAGCCCAGGATTGAAGTAATGAGAATGAAAAGGAAGAGCTGATGTGTTAGTGTTTCCCTATATGTGAGCATTTCGATTGCTTCCGGTCTTTCTAATTATTGAACATATTTCAATGTGCATTAGTGAGTGAATAGTCAGTGCTTATCAGTTACATCAGCTGAAGTGTAGTGCCTACCATACACTAACTTCTGTAGTCAGAGCAGAGGAATTCCAATTTAATCCTATCCTCAATAATCCTTTTTTAAATTCTTGCCAGTCTCAGCTCTGTGAAATAGTATCCCTTTTTCGTATGTGAAATAATATCTCTCTTTGCATTTCTCTGATAACAAATGAAGTTTAGCATATTTTCATATGTTTATTGACTATTCAAGCTTCTTGTCTAGAATATGCCCATTTTTTCTATTGCATTTGGCTTAGTTTTATATATTCTGGATACTAATCTTGTGACAGTCACATAGTTTGTCAGGGTATTCTCCCAGTATTTCTCTGATCTCTTAATTTTGTATATTAGGCATTTTATATTAAAAAATATATTGTAGGCAATTTATTAAGCTGCTTATTTATGATTTAGGCATTTTCTATCTTGAGTAACAAGTTCTTTAGTGTCAAACCATTTCTGCCTGTATTTTGTTCCAGATTTTTTGGGTTAAGTATTTCTTACTCAACTTTTAATTTATGTGACACTAATTTGCATAACTACCAGGTAATTTTTCAGATTAAGGAAAATGAAAAGTGGGAAAGAAAAGGAAAATTTTGTAAACTGTATTATAGTTTTCTTTGTAAGTCTATAATTGAACCATGATGATATTTTTAATTTTTGTATATGACCAAAAGATATCCACATCCATCACGGTTTGTGATAATGAAAATTAATGTCTTTTTCATTGATTTTTACAGGAAATCTCTCGGAGTTCACCTTCGTGAAGTCTTTGCAGAGTAGTTACTTCTAATTGGGTTGAATACAATTTCCTTTCATACATATTTCTGGCCTTAGTCTTCATAACTTCTTGCATATGTCCAGAAGGAATACATTGTTGTTTTTAAAACAGTTAACATAGGATTCATTTTACTTTCAGCAACTCACAGAGGCTGTGAGTCCTTCAGTGTTACCCCCTTCAGCTTTGCCACTGGACCTGCTTAATAATGCTATAACTGCCTTTACTACCTTGGAAGACCTTATTCGATATCTTGAACCAGATAGATGGCAGTTGGACATAGAAGAGCTATATAGGCCAACCTGGCAAATTCTTGGCAAGGCTTTTGTTTTTGGAAGAAAATCCAGAGGTAAGCTCCCTCTTCAGATTAGAACCTCATTTAATTTTCTTAGCAGCTTATGTTTCAGATTCTTCTGCCACAGCTTCTAAAGAGTAGAGTTTAAAATTCACCAGTAATATATTCAATGAATTTTCTTAACATTTGAGCATATTTATATATTGAATAATAATATACACAAAAGGAAGAACTTAGTTATAACCCAGTGAGTGTGGAAAATTGAAAGGGATACTTCTGAAAATTCCAGTTATATTTCATCTTCAAAAATATCATTTTGATGAAGTCCTTCATTGATTACAAAAATCATTGCTTACTCAAACCTAATACTTGGAATATGTTGATTTTGAGACTCGAGAGAAATTATCATAGCTCAAAACCAGGTTAGGGGTGGAAAAAGGGGATGTCCTACAAAAGTGTTTGTCTACAGTGTCTCCTATGGGTCAGTATTATATCGCTTTGCATTTTCCAAGCCTAGACACCTATAACAAATATGAAAAATGACATTGGCCCAACGTAAAGTAGAATTAGTAGTTTTCAAGGTAGCATCCATAGCAAGAAAACAAGAACCTAAAAGAAGCCACACCATAGTAATATTTTTAAATTTGCTATTGAAATAATCACTTTTGCCCATATGGGCATATCTTCCTCTAAGAGTGAAGTGAAAGTGCTGTTAATTAAACCCCATTCTACATGGCCGAGAAATTGGAAATAGTGTTAACTGAGTTTTCTCCCAGTTTACCTAATTGTTTTAGTAACATTAGAATTGAAAAATATACATATCAGACACAAATGAAAATGTATAGAAATAACTTTATTTACAGTGCACTCAAAAAATCTGTTTTAGTCTGTCAGAAGCATTGAAATCTACCACTTTAGAGAAAGTAATGACAGCCTAGAGAATTCATGTGAAAGGAACAATGTTCCGTTAATTTGAGCCATTCACAAGGGCAGATTGCACCAGACTTGCTCTTCTAAATCTTGTCAGAAGGAAACCCAATTCCTGCCCTTTCCTGCTTTAAGAGTGGCAGCTCTTTTGGATCATGAGCTTTAATCTCAGCAGGTCATGTTCAGACTTGCCCAGCCCTGGTATTTCATTATGCCAACAGACGTGGTTTCCTTTTGGCAATATTTGAAATCGGCGTTCAAGTGCATGGGCAGCTGAATCCTATCCAGATGCCGAAAGCTGTTACATATTTATAAGATTTGATCTTGATGAATAACTTGATGAATAACTTACAAACAACATTTCCCTTCCCTCCCACTTAGGAACAGGAAGATGAAGATCTGCAAGGCTAGCTGAAACATCCATGAACAGAGCCCTTGTTAGCAAATTTGAAGTTGATTATCATGTTGATCTGTAAGAAGCAGGGGCAGTGAATCAGGTTCTAAACTGAGATCTGGTTTTTTGACAGCTGATTTCTGGATTTGAGCCTAAAAATCTCCCTTCCAGCCAAGCCTTTGTGTCTGAAACTGTACGCCTGGTGCTCAAAGATTTGGCCAGAGGCTAGCTTGCATTCAAAAGCATCGGAAGCTGAACCAGATCTTGCAGATATTCATTTAACACTTTCAAAATTGAAGCCCTTTGCAGTTTGCCAAAACTATTAACTTTTTAAGCACACAGTAAGTGTGAGAAAAGCAGTGTATATTTTTGGAACTTTAGATAAACTAAAATGCAGGGGTGGGATAACATCTTTGTAGACAAAACCAACTCCCCTCCTGAAAGTATCTCTACAAAGGAATAAGGAGTAAAACTTTTAAAAGCATCCAATTAGACATTGAAATAGATTTTCCACAGAATAAACATATCACAGTGTTACCACATTCATCTTAGAAAGACCACCCTCAGATTACATTACAGTAATAGACTATCTTTGGACTGAATATCTTGAAAGAATGAAGAAATAACAAAATATAACCTTTTTTGTAGTAAAACTTATAATATTGATGACATTTGCATTTAGAAATAATGATTTTGCTTGGTGATGTGCTCAAAATCTGCATTCTTTAGAAAAACAAACTCCTACGTCTTTTGTCTTAGGAGATAATTATGAAAAGGAAAGAAAATCTGAAGACCAACTTTTACTTTACAAATATTTTGTGAAGGGAAACTTCTTTAATATCGTAGTTAAGCTGTTTACAAAGTATGCTTTGGGGAATTACCTTTCTTTTTTCCTTTTCCTTTTTCTCTTATTGTCTTTGCCTTTTTCCCCCCTAAAAGTACTATACAGTGTTTCAAGAATATATGACACAGGACTTATTTTAACAAAGCTATGAGTTTGAAGCCTTAGCGGTAGGCAGCATAAATTTCAAATATGAAATGCCAAATTTAAAATCCTTAATTATATTTTTAGAAAACTGTGGACTGCATTAATGCTTTACTTTTTTTTCCTTTCACTTTCTTCCTCTGGTTCAGGGTTTTCATTCATCCCTTGCTACTGCTACAAAAAAAATACTGTATTTTCTAAGTCAAGCTTAACTAGTACTTAAAAAGGGCTTTTGACTTTTGTGTCAAACGTGATAAATGAGTGGAAGCTAAGTTAAAAGTGTGTTTAAATTTTCACATTGTAGCAGGTATCACAACTTAGTTCACTTGGGAAATCTGTTGAACCTTTTATTGTGGTTAAGTAAACATTTTAAAGGGAACATATACAATCTCTTTCTATTATCATGAATTATCATATTTAAAACTGTTTGACATAGGTGAATGTGCTTTGAGAGCTGAGAGCTTCTTCACTCATATGCTAAAGAAGTATAGTTCTTAAATAAGCATTGAACATTTTGGCAGCCAGATTTTGTGTTTGTGCATATTTTTAAGTCTTCTTCCTCCTTGCCCAGGCATTAACTACTAGAGAAAAGATTCAAATAAGCTCGTATATACTTTTAACAAAAAAAGAGGAATTTGTACATATACTATTAGATCAGCAAAATGAAACCAGGTAAAATATGTGATACCATTTAGCATAATGAGCTCATTACTTTGAAGGGATAAGTTGGTCTATTCAGGGCATTTGAAAGAAGGATTTGCTCTTAAATATTTAAAAGCTTTGCTTTCACAGGATCATTTTCAGATAAAAAAGAAATCTTTCAGTAGCCAAATGAAACAATGATTTTCCCTTATGTTAGAAAAATAATTTTTTAGCTCAGTAAGGTGTCGAAATGGACTCACTGAATTAGAATTTCTATGGTGCTTTCCTACACTTGACTCAAGTTTTAGTCTATCATACAGTTTACATACATTTATAGTTTCCAATTTACCTAAGCATAATTTTATAATACATTTCTTTAAATACTTAAATTATCAAAGACAATGAAGACAATTGATCATATATATAACAAATCCAACAAAATAAGCATTTGATTCTTAATTACCTTGTCATTTAAAAATTAATAAAAATTAGCTCTTAATGTAAGAAATTGGATTACATTGTGATTATTTCTACCTGAAGCCATCTTTAACCAGAAAATATTTTCTTTTTTTTCATTCATGTCTGTTTTCCATATTAGTAAAAAGGTATTTAACTAGGTTTATTATATTTTCGATAACATTTCTAAGTTTTTAAAAATATTTAGGAGAAAAAAAAAACCCAAAGGAACACATGTTTTCTGATAGTACTCAATGTCATTGGAATTGCTTTATTTGAATATTTCTAGGGGAAACATAGGAAGAGGTATAAGGCAGAAAATAAATTGTATTTGAAGCGTTTATTCTAATAGTAATTACCTACTGTTCATGTGATATGTATCAATTCATATGGAACATGACATGTTATTTTGATATCATTTTCCTGAGGCAGAATCATTTTGTAGTTAAAAACAATGGTTCTTTGAGGATTTATCACAACAATCTGATGAAAGAATATTTTGTTCTGTCCTCAAAAGTAGGTATTCTTTCATAGAATAAAGCACAAGCGACATAGTTAACCAACTTGTTAAACGAATAGAGACTGGTTATAGATTAGATATAGTAAACATTTCTTCCACCCATTAGCAAGGGAAAGATAGTAATCCGAAGGAGTTTAGTTAGGCTAGATTTCCAAGATGGGAAATTATTCAATACATTTGAAGCAGTCCCTTCCTACAACTTCTGCTCTTATAAAGTATGTCATCTTTCTTCACTCTTGTATACAACGTCTCCTCTTATAAAGTATGTCATTTTTCATACTCTTATAAAGTATGTCATTTTTCTTCACGCATTTTTTTATGTTTTATGATTCTTATTGCCATAGAAATTATAGAAAGTACTAATGACAGGTTTCAATATATTCTTCACTGATTATAAGAGCTTTAAATCCTTTTAAGAATCTTGTTTTTCATCAAAGTATTCATCATTTTGCTTTTTATTCTTCTCTCTGTGTTTTTTTTTCTTTACTAAGGTTAAAAAGTGTGGCCCTTTTTGTCTCTATACAGTTTCCTATTTATAGCTTTCAACTGGTTTGTTGGCTCTGTTCTTAATATTACACAATGGCATCTCTTTACTGGTCGTTAGGTCATAATGAAGCTTTATGTTTACTATGAAATAGAAAGTCCAATTTGTAGTTGTATATCTCTAAAATCTACTTAAAATAAGAGGGGGTATTGTTATGGATCTTGTTCATGAAATAACATAAGATTTCTTTATGAAGAGAGCTTAATGAAATACATTGAGGCCCAAAGCATCAGCATCTATTTTTCTTGCTTTCTTTTATGCCATATAGTGGTGGATCTGAATCTTCTAACAGAGGAGGTAAGATTATACAGCTGCACACCTCGTAACTTCTCAGTGTCCATAAGGGAAGAACTAAAGAGAACCGATACCATTTACTGGCCAGGTTGTCTCCTGGTTAAACGCTGTGGTGGAAACTGTGCCTGTTGTCTCCACAATTGCAATGAATGTCAATGTGTCCCAAGCAAAGTTACTAAAAAATATCATGAGGTAGGTATATAATTTTCCTTTTGGTTTCCTTCGGGTATTTTATGTCTTAGAACAAAACAGTGAATCTGAAATGCATATATGTTTGGAAAAAAGATGTAGTATTCATGGGGAAAAAAAAACAAGGTTTACAAATAGTTTATGTTTTTATTTTTTTAAATTAGCACCTTTAATTAAAATTCTAGATATTAGGGATTTAGAAAGCTTATTCTCTGGTAATGCAACGTGAGTCATCAGTGAAGTTTTTGCCTCTCATACCAAAAAAAAAAAGTTTTTTCTGAGGAAAAAATTAGCAGTAAAGATTTTCAATTTTTAAACTTTTCAAAATATGAAGGAAAAATATTTCAAAGACAAGCTCAGAGATACATTATTATCTACTTTGGAGAAAGGAGAAATATTTATTTTTCTGCTTGGGGCAACAGAGACTCCTAAGAGGACATATTCATAATTATACTAAATGTCATATTATTTATGTTTCTTCAAATAACATGTTAAATGTTGTATGGACTTTTTTAACCTTTCATCTCCTTATTCTCTGGAATGAAAGAAAGTATTATATGACATGTTTGTAATTATTGTTTTTTAGGACCCTGGGAACCTTAGAAATTGTACACTTAACTTTTTGTTAGTGATGGAGTCTCCCAATTGTATTCTACGTCTCCCCAGTAGCATCATATAGAATACTTCTATTAGGAAGCCATCCTTCTTGATGAGTCAACTTTAATTTCCATAAAATATTTACATTAGACCAAGCCAAAATCTGCCCTTCTGACGTCATGTCAATATGACTGCCTTTCCTTTCATTTTTTCCATTAAATAAAATAAGAATACAGAATAAATATCTACTTAATAAATAAAATGATTTTTCATACACATAAAGACCTCAGCAAAAGCCTTAATTGAAGTGAAAGCCTAGCTCTAGAATGGAAACTGGGTCCCTTGTCTTTAGGAATCCAGTGCTTTTTTTTCCCACTGTATCAAATGCCAACACAATATTGGTGAAGGGCAGGAAAATCATGTCTTAGAAAGTACAGTTTTTGAAACCAGGCATGTTTAGGTTACCTAACAGATGAGGGTTTCACCGAAGGCTTTCTGCCTCTGAAAAATCATTTTATTTATTAAGTAGATATTCATGTTATTTCTTGGAAAAATTTAAAGGTCATGAAGTAACTTTTAAATGAAGTCAGAAAGGCAGATTTGTATTGTTATTATTTAAAGGCTTTGTAAAATTTAAAGTTGACTCCTTAAGAAGGATGGTTTCCTGATACACGTTTGTTACCTGATGCTTCTGGAGAAGATGGGATATAATTGAGGAAAACTAAAAGATACTGTAGCATGATAATGTATTAATAAGATTCTTACTTTTTGTATCAATCACTGGATCTCTTTATGGGAAGACATTTTAGCCAAATAAATATATTTTCATAATGATTTTTCTAAGTCCCAAATAAGAATTTTCAGAAAAGCAAGTCAGGAATTTTATATACATATAAACTTAGATGTCATGTCTTCCTTGAAATGCTGGTGTCCTACCAGTCCTAGCATCTTTGGTGCATCAGTAGGGCTTTAAATATACTCTATTAGAAAACTGTTAGTATTTCAAAATTATTGTCTATTTTTCTTTGTTTCTATTGAATTGAGAAGTAAGGAAAACAAAAGTCACATTACAGTGTAATGCTTGAGAACACAAACTCCAAAGCTAGACATCCCAGGTTAGGACATAACATTTGTTTGCTGTGTGGCTTTTAGCAAACTGCTGAGCCCTTGTGCCTAAATTCCTCATCTGTAAGGTGAGTCTCCAACCATCATACTTTATTGTGAGGATTTAGTGGGTTGATATTTACAAAACACCTAGAATTATGCCTGGCAATTTTCATGCCCTTAATATATATTAGCTGCTGCCTCACTCATCTTTTCTTTTTCACCATGCCTAATCTTATTCTTTGATTATGGTAAATGACCAATAAAGATTTAATGAATTTTGCCTTGAAGGAGGAAAGGTATTCTGGCCAAAAGGTCTACAGGACACTCTGACAATAGTATTTGTTCCATTTTCTCTGTTCTTTGCTTAATCATTTTCATCGTGTTTGTATTTTTACATATTTAATTTTTTGTGAAATATTAGTCTTACAGTCTTACATTAGGTCTGTTTTGCACAAGCAGACCTAAAAAAGTATACCATTCAATTGTCTTATTCTAGTACTAAGCCCCTGTTCCCAGTGCTCTGTGGTTCTCAGAAGTTTAAGGTCATTTTGTTCGAAAGTGTTGAGTAATGGTCCATAAGCACTTGTCCTTTGCTGGTTCTTTCTATGTCTGATCTATTATCTTCCATAATCTCTGGCTCAGCTTCTCCCTGGACATTCCTTTTCACGGGCTCATTTTAATTTCAACCTCTAAATTTTCTGAGATGAACTTCCACCCTGTTTCTTTTCTGGTGGCATAATCTATGTCCTTTTCCTCTTTAATATTTCCTGGAACCTGCTGATCATTTTCCAAGTCTACTTTTCCGAAGTCAACATTTTCAAAACGAATTAAAAAGAAGAACACTAATTGTGTCCTCACCATTAGAATTTCTTATCCAAGACTAAACTTACTAGAACATTAGGAGATTGTTCTGCTGTATGTAAATCTCCAAGAGCATCAGCAGACAAAGACAGGGGACTTTGATTCAGCAAATGCATCTTGGCATATGCATGCTAGAGGAAGCAAGGATTGCAGCTTGGCCTTTCTGAGTGTTAAGACTGTGTATGGTAGCCTCTCTAACCTTTACCTTACATAGTAATTTTTTTCCTTGCTAAATGGAAAATGCATACAGGGAGATATAGGAATTGAAGACATTGGCTATGCCAATATTGCAATTTATCTTACCCACCTAGCCTCATTCCAGAAACAATTTATAGCAAGAGTGTGGTAAGGAATAGTGCCAGTATCTGAAATGTAGTTAGTTTGATCCCGCCCTAAATTGTTCAAAAATAGTAAATCAGTATGAACATAAAATAATATTCAGTAATCATTGAGTTAAATTTCACATTAAAGAAATAAAGTCTAAGTAATTTTTATTCTAGAATTGTGAAATAGATGAGAAAACCACTTCTACTTTAAAAGTTTACAATTTCTAATAGTTATTATAAGACTTTGAAATTTCTCTCTTCAGGAAGAAAGTTACTAAATAAATAAAATGTTTGAGCAGTAATATTCTGAGTCTATAAAATTATTATCCATCACTCTAATAATTCATCTTTGGCCTAAGTACAAATAAAGTCTGTGTCACTTACTCTCTCTAAGCCTCTGTTCACTCATGTGTAAAATAGGGGTAATGTAAATTACTTCATAGGATTCTTGTGTGTTAAAGTATATAAAAACATTATTATTGTGCCTGGCACCCAGTAAGCATTCAAAAAATGTTAGCTAATTAACCTCTGATATTACCACATACTCCAGTGAGGTATGCATTCTCTGTTTTTCTTTTAAGCCTTTAAATAGAACAGTCATAAGACTTGACTTGTGCCTTTTTGGATTAATGAACATTTTCAGGAACAAGAGCTTTTAGAAGTTGCTTTATGAGGTTATCTTTGTCATATCCAAAAAGGAGAGGTGCTAGAAAATTTCATATTATTTTGTTATCTGGCCTTTGTTCATAATCCAAACAAAATACAATTTCTTAAACTTTGTTGTTTCTCTCATAAGAAATAAAATGTAATACACTTAAATACGTAGCAACATAAAATACTTCAAATAATATTTTAGAGAATACACAACTCTATCTTTTTGTCACAGTGTTAAGGGGAAATATGTGTAGTGTAAGTGCCAATCTTGCTGTATTTTTACTAAAATCCTTGACAATCCGAACTGCAAATAAGTTTATTTAATAGAGACATTCTTGTTATTATTGCCAAACCTCTTCTCACTGCACAGTAGGATCCAGCTGCAGGAAGTTAGCTGTGACTGGAGCTGATGTCTATGAAGTACATCTAATCCATCTCATCAAGTTTATAGAGGACTTGAAGTGTAGCCAAGAAAATTAATGAGTGGCATAATTGAGCAAACTCAGCTGTGGAGTGATCATGTTTCTTTCCACAGAATTTCTGTACTTGAGTGTATTGCATCAAGTATAAATATTTGTTAAATGTGTGAATAAATGAATGAGTGAAAGAAAGCAACAAACAGAAAAACGAATTGTGTATTGGTAGTTCCAAAATACTTAAGGTGAAAGTCTCTCTAATATAGTCAGACAAAGAAAATAACCATTGCATGGTGAGTCTTTCCATTTAAGTACTGTTCCTTATTCGGAGACAGAATGCTTCCAAATTGTTGGCATTAAAATGTCTGTCCTTTCATGAAACGCTGATAGGTTATGAATTTTTTTTTTTTTTGGTAGGGGAGTGTTTCCATAATGCCTCCTCTAGGAAAAATTAAAATTTGAGTCTTTCTTGGGCCCCAAGATTCTTTTCTAAAACATTACTTGTTTATAAAAGCAAGTCATAGACATTGATTTTTAAAGGTGGCTTACTGTTGTTCCCTTTCAGGTCCTGCAGTTGAGACCAAAGACCGGTGTCAAGGGATTGCATAAATCACTCACCGATGTGGCCATGGAGCACCATGAGCAGTGTGACTGTGTGTGCAGAGGGAGCACAGGAGGATAACCGCATCACCACCGGCAGCTCTTGCCCAGAGCTGTGCAGTGCAGTGGCTGATTCTGTTAGAGAACTTATGCATTATCTCCATCCTTAATCTCAGTTGTTTGCTTCAAGGACCTTTCATCTTCAGGATTTACAGTGCATTCTGGAAGAGGAGACATCAAACAGAATTAGGAGTTGCGCAACAGCTCTTTTGAGAGGAGGCCCAAAGGACAGGAGAAAAGTTCTTCAATCGTGGAAAGAAAATTAAATGTTGTATTAAATAGATCACCAGCTAGTTACAGAGTTACCATGTACCTATTCTACTAGCTGTGTTCTGTATTTCAGTTGTTTTGATACGGCTTAGGGTAATTTCAGTACAGGAAAAAACATTCTGTTGTCTTGCTTAACTCTAAAGCTCCATGTTCTGGGTCTCAAATCATATAAAATCTGGATTTTTTCTCATATTCACATAGGTAAACCAGAACATTCTATGTACTACAAACCTGGTTTTTAAAAAAGAACTGTGTTGCTATGAATTAGACTTGTGTCATGCTGATAGGAAAGACTGGATATTTCATATTTCTTATTAAAATTTCTGCCATTTAGAACAAGAGAACTAAATTCATGGTTTGGAAGAGACAAACCTGAAAACAAGAGTGGCCTTATCTTCACTTTATCTCTAAGTCAGTTTATTTGTGTTATTGTGTACATTTTTATATTCTCCTTTTGACATTATAACTGTTGGCTTTTCTAATCTTGTTAAATATATCTATTTTTACCAAAGGTATTTAATATTCTTTTTTATGACAACTTAGATCAACTATTTTTAGCTTGGCAAATTTTTTCTAAACAGAATTGTTATAGCCAGAGGAACAAAGATGATATAAAATATTGTTGCTCTGACAAAAATACATGTATTTCATTCTCGTATGGTGCTGGAGTTAATCTGCATTTTCAAAAACTGAATTGGAAATCAATCGAATTGATAAGTTGCAACTACTTTTTGAAAATAATTAAATTATGATATCTTCCATTCCTGTTATTGGAGATGAAAATAAAAAGCAACTTATGAAAGTAGACATTCAGATCCAACCATTACTACCCTATTCCTTTTTTGGGGAAATTTGAGCCTAGCTCAGAAGAACATAAAGCACCTTGAAAAAGACTTGGCCACTTCCCAACAAGGCGTGCTGTGCTGTGCTGTAGGAACACATCCTATTTATTGTGATGTAACAGTTTTATGATCTTAAACTCTGTTCCGTACACTTGTATAAATACATGGATATTTTTATGTACAGAAGTATATCCTTTAACCAGCTCACTTATTGTACTCTTTGGCAATTGAAAATCAGTAAACTATTTTGCTTGTAAAATGCTTAATATTGTGCCTAGGTTATGTGGTGACTGTTTGAATTAAAAATGTATTGAATCATCAAATAAAAAAATGTGGCTATTTTGGGGAGAAAATTAAGTGTGTGTATGTGTGTGTGCCCTCAAGATTTACCTCTTGGAGTCTGAGAAAATGAAAGCGATAAAGTTTTGTGTTATTATTTTCATTATGCAAAAGTATATGTCAATTCAAAAGACAAAAAAGGGAACATTCCCATGAGCCTTTCTCTGCCTCTTGTTTCCAATGCCTTTGAGCAGTGGTTTTATGTTTCTCTGGTCTTAATACAGATTTTGGGTAATTTAAATTTCACCTGACTTGAAAGTTGTTGTATGGTTTACGAAATGCTTAGTGATAGGTTATATGGTAGGATAAAACTGGGAAAAAAAGCTTGGAATCTTCCACTCATGTTTTCATTGTCACTGGCACTACTAAATAGGGTGAGCGTAAATTGATTTGATGTATAGATTATTTTACATAGCACACTTCAAGGTGTGGTTACTCAATTCCAGACATAGATTCTTATTCAGGGCTGGTATCTTCAGCATCATTTCCTCAGCCTTTCAATTTGCCAGAGATATGTAGTGTCCAAGGCCATCTGTCTTCATCCTACTCTTCAGGCAACCACCCTTCTCCTGTGCTCCCACACCTTGCAGTTCTACCCTGCCCCTAACTACATGAAAAACAGAGAAACAAAATGAGCCTATGTGTTCTGCCTTACTTCTTTATCTTTTCCTAGCTTTGTCCTATCCATAGAGAGGCCAGCTAGATATAGCTCCATGGAATATGCAAAGTAGTTAGCAATTTACAACTTTCATTAGCATAGTAAAGACCACTAAGTCTCAGTAAATGGCCTGTTTATGTTTAATCCAGTGTTTCCTTTTTTCCCTTTTTTAATTTTTATTTTTTGTTTACTTATTCAATGTTGACAGCCAGAAGATATTATAAAGGTAGCAGTCCTCACACTGTTGCCGTGCGGTGAGTGGTTACCATGTGAGGACTAACCACTTTATACTCACTTACTCGTGGATCCTGTGTATTTTACTAAAAAAAATAATAACACATAAATAACACGTGTGACCCTAATTTTTGAGAAGTCCAGTAAGTATTGACTGTATTGACGGCACACTGCTTTGTGTATGATATCTGTATGTTTCATGCCTTTGTCCTTGAGCCATGGGCTGCTTTGCCTAGTGATGTTTCTTAAACAACCTTTAAATGTCATAAGGCAGGTGTTCATGTCCACATTTTTCATTTCTACATCACATTTCTACATTCCCTCCCATCTAATACTTCTCATTTGCACTTGGAAAAGGCGCAAAGACCAAAGTAATGAGAAGCTACAGTGGAGAAACATCTGGCATGATTTGGTTAGCCTCCGTGCCTCCCTGTCTCCAGGTTCATTGACTTCTGCTTGTGATTTGGTTTAACAAAAGGCAGAAAATGCAGGTTTTACACTTAATGTAATATTATTATCTCTAAAAAGATAATGTGATAGCCCCCCTTCTGATATTTTAAACTGTTTCAATTATGCATTATAAAGACAGTTAAAAATTATAACGTCCTTTACATTCATAAGAAGGAGTCGAAAAATTGAAAATACAGAAGAAGTCTTGGTCAGTTCAGGCTGCTGTAACACAATACTATGGACTGGGAAGTGTTTAAACATGAGAAATTTATTTCTCATCATTGGAGGTTGGAAGTACAAGATCAGGACACCAGTATGGTCTGATTCTGTTAGGGTCATCTTCTGAATTGCAGACTCTCCTCTCTGTGATGTCTTCACTTTGTGGAAAAGATGAGAGAACTCTCTGTGCACCCTTTTGTATGGGCACATGCTATTCCTTCACAATCCTCCACCCTCATGACCTGATTACCTCCCAAAGATTCCACCTTCTAATACCATCCCATTGGGGGTTAGGGCTTCAAATACTACTTTGAAGGGACACAAACAATCCATTGCAATAGATAATTGCTTTGCATCCTGTTTTCCCTACATGCCCCATGTGTAATCTACTACGCAGTCTCAGTGACTTCGACTTTTTGATCTTGTGTTTGTGTTTCCCTTTCCATTTCTGTATGGTGAAGTTCTTTTCCATCTTCCTTTCCACTGGCAGCACTTCCATTATGCTTCCAGGAATATTCAGTCACAAATATTGTCATATTATAATGACTTGCTCCCATTTTTATTCCCATTTTATTTCTCATTATACCCCCAGGTATCTCAGATAAGTGTTTTTAAAGTTGAAGAGATTAACTAATACATTTATGTATTCTTTGTGTCTTAGATACTTGTTCTACAGTATGATTAAATTTTTCTCAGAATTTAAAACTACATTTAAAATATGAACATATAAAAATATCCACGATTGATGATTTATAATTTCCTTATGAACAATCTTGACTGATTGAAATATCGCTGACTGATTTTGCATCATCAAACCTAACATACAGCTCTAGTAAACACTGTTTACTGAAAATACTGATGTCTCCATATATCTCCATGCTAACACATAACTATGTTCTCTTTTTGGAGCACTGTTCTTGTACTTACCTAGCTCAATAATTTCCTCTCACTTTACTAAAATACTAATTATATCTCTTTATTCTCTGCCTCAGAAAGCATTTGCACACTACCAGCACCATATTCAGTTTCTTTCAAAATTGCTAACCTATTACAGTAAATCTTATCCAATATAAATTTATTTGCAATTTAAAGAAGAATTTTACCATTTCTGTATAGAGTATATATTTTTGGATTAATAACTATATTTTTTTAATTACACATGCAATCCCAGATGGCTTTTTTACAGAAATTGACAAGCTGATCCTAATATTCATATGGAAATACAGGACTCCCAAAACAAAATCTTGAAGAAGTGCAAAATACTACTACTCAATTTCAAAAGTAACTACAATGTTACAGAAATAGTGTGGTAAAGTTAATAAAGTTAGACACAGAGATCACTGGAATGCAATTGAGAGTCCAGAAATAAATCCTTAAATGTATACTCAATTGATTTTTGACAAGAATTACAAGACAATTCAATGGTTACATAATAGCCTTTTTGACAAATGATGTGAAGGCAACAGAATATGCACATGCAAAGGAATAACTCTGGAACCTTTCCTCATACCCAAAAATGAACCAAAGACCTAAGTATAAGAGATAAAACCATAAAACTTAGAAACACATATAGAAGAAAAATTGTGTGTCTTTGGATTAGGCAATGGTTCTCAGGAGACCAAAAGTACAAGCTACAAAAAAAAAAAATGATAAATAAGCAAGATATCATCAGAATTAAAAGTATTTGTGCTTCAAAGGACACCATAACAAAAATGAAAGGATAACCCACATTGTGAGAGAAAATATTTGCAAATTATAGATTAGGGTACTGTATCAGAATGTATAAAGAACTCTTACAACTCAATAATTAAAAAGCCAATTCAACTGAAAAATGAGCAAAGACTGAATAGACATTTGTCAAAAAACATATACAATGGCCAAAACACATATAAAAACCTAACAGCTTTAGTCATTAGAGAAATGCAAATGAAAATCACAATTCAATGCACACCCACTAACATGGCTAGACAGACAATAACAAGTGTTGGTGAGGATGTGGAGAAACTGGAACTGGTATATTGTTTGTGAGATTATAAATGTTGCAACCACTTTGGGAAATATGCAGTTGTTGAAAATGTTAAACGTAGACTAAATATGACTCAGCAATTTCATTCCTAGGCATACACCCAAGATAACTGAAAATTCTGCACAGAAATATCCATCACGTTTTCACAATAGCCAAGAAATGGAAATCACCCAAACATCAGTCAACTGATAAATGGATGAACAATATGGTATATCTAAATAATGGAATATTATTAGGTAATTAAAAGGAATGAAGTACTTATACATGCTACAGCATGGATTAACCTAGAAAACATTATGCTAGGTGAAAGAAGCCATTCATATTGTATAATTCCATTTATATGAAATACTCAGCATAAGCAAATCAATAGACACAAAAACTAGATTAGTGCTGTCAAGGGTTTGGGGAAGGAGAAAAATGCGGGAGGACTGCTAAGGAAAGGGCTCAGGTTTTTTTCAGAAAATATTCTGAAATTAGATAGTGGTAATAGTTGTAAAACTATAAGTATACTAAAAACCAATGATTTATACACTTTAAAAGGGTGAATTTTTTTAAGACATGAATTGTATCTCACTAAAGCTGTTTTCTTTTTTAAAAACTATACTTGTATATACTGTAGTATTTAAGAAATAAAACTTTTTCTTCACTTTCCCCCAAATAAGGAATAAAGTAAAAGAAAATCACCTAAATTCTGTCATGTCAGTGTACATCATTCCAATCTACTCTCTCTGAGTAGAAGTATATAGGTAAATAAATGGATGATGTGATAGAATCATTGGTATCCGTTCTGTCCCATATAGTGATATTCGACATCTATACTTTTTTCATGGCCTAATGGTGATGGGAGTATATTTTCCCACTTGTTGAATTTGGTCTTTGTCATATGCCTTGCTTGAACAAAAGGGGAAAACAGTGCCTGCAATGTGTGTTAAGGCTTCAAATGTGCTTGCACAGATGGGTTTGAGTTCTTTGACTCCTGCTATCACTAAGAGAAAACATAGGGCAGATTTGAATCCAATCCATGCTGTGGTGTCAAATCCAACTGAGTCCTGGCAATCCACAGATCCTTGAGTAAGAAATTAATGCTTCTTGTTGGAAGCTAATTATATTAATTCTCATGCTGCTATGAAGAAATACCTGAGACTAAGTAATTTATAAAGAAAAGAGGATAAATTGACTCACAGTTTTGCATGGCTGGGGAGGCCTCAGGAAACTTACAATCATGGCAGAAAGGGAAGCAAATACGTCCTCCTTCTCATGGAGGCAGGTGAGAAAAGTGCAGAACAAAGCAGAGGTAAGAACCCCTTATAAAACCATCAGATCATCCTGGCATGGTGGCTCACGCCTGTAATTGCAGCACTCTGGGAGGCCAAGGCAGGTGGACCATGAGGTCAGGAGTTCAAGACCAGCTTGACCAATATGGCGAAACCCCATCTCTACAAAAAAGACAAAATTAGCTGGGTGTGGTGGCATGTGCCTGTAATCCCAGCTACTCAGGAGGCTGAGGCAGGAGAATCGCTTGAACCTGGGAGGCAGAGGTTGCGGTGAGCTGAGATCACATCACTGCACTCCAGCTTGGGTGACAGAGAGTGACTCCATCTCAAAAGAAACAAAATAACAACAACAACAACAAAAATCCCCATCAGATCTCATGGGAACTCACTTACTATCATGAGAACAGCATGGGGAACCACCTCCATGATCTCATCCTCTAATTACCTCCTGGGAGGCCCCTCACCCAACACATGGGTATTGCAATTTGGATTACAATTCAAGATGAGATTTTGGGTGGTGACACAGCGAAACCATATTACTAATAAATGTTGAGAGTGTTGTTATGCAGCATTATTTGGCGATGATTGACTAATAGATATTCACGTAACAAGGACTCATATCATACATGCTATTTTTTAGTGAAACTTGAAACTTAAAAACAAAAAATTGAAATGAAGCAGAAAAAACATGTACTTTGGAAAATGTTTCTTCTACGTGAGATATAACTTTGTAAGCAATCACTAAAGCTGCAAAAATTATTGAAAATGTTAAAAGCATGGAATTATTTTCTAAGCATGTACTTTATTTCAGTTTGTGTTCATTTGCTCTTAAGAAAGAAGAGGAAATAAAGTCTCTGAATAACTTAATTGTACATTTTTAAAAAACTAAAAGACAATAATTGTATTGTTTGTAACACAAAGGATAAATGCTTTAGGGGATGAATAGCCCATTCTCAATTATGTGATTATTACCTGTGGTATGCCTATATAAAAACACCTCATGAACTGCATAAATATGTACACCTACTATGTATCCACAAAAGTTAGATATAAAATTTTTAAAAAGCTGCAAAAAATAAGACCTCTGACATCTTAGACTACCTCTTCAACAACTGTCTTCATTTTCGTTTATTATATTGTTTATTTTATGATTTAATAAACATTGAATAACAATATAATAAACTGAATAACAATTAAATTTTAAAAAGTAAACATATTTAGTAAACATTTATGTTTATGTCTTAATAAACACTTGTATAATGTGAAGCACTTGGGGAAAATTTCCTGGTTTTTAGGTTATTTTTCTTTTTAAACTTATTACCTCTGTCTGTCTGTGTCTCTCTGTCTCTATTTCTGTCTCTCTCTTCCTCCTCCCTTCCCCTTCCCCTTCCTTTCTTCTCTCTTTTATTAACACAAGATATTTGCATAATTCCTATGCCTTTATTATTTTTTTCTGATTATTTACATGGTTCATAGTTTATGTCCTGGTTACTATTTACTGTGATGTGGGGAGAGTGAATCCTTGATTTCATTTTCACTTTTATAAAACAGATTTGCCAAACTGAGCTATAACTGAATGATGAGATACAGTCTACTTAATCTTCTATTTCATTTGGGAAAAGGAGGTTAAGAACAATTGGAGGAAAGTGCAACCTTTTGATGAAGGAATTCTACTCAGCTGTGTCGTGATATCTTTTGCTGGGCTTAACTCTGATAAAGGCATGTATCCATTCCTCAGGCAGTCACTAAGGGGACAGTTGAAATAGGCTTTAGATCTTATTCATCACTCAGTGTGAAGAAGTCGAGGCAGTACTTTCATCTGAGGGCGTCAGTTCCAACTTTTCAATGTCCATGTTTCACCTAAATCTCTCCCAAAACCATGTTTTCTTCCCCTCTACTTGCAATAGAGAAAAGAGAAAGCTACCTCCTCAGACTACTTCTTCTCAAGGTTAGCTGTATTCGTGAGGATGCTTAAAATTTTATCTCAGGAATATTTCTGAAAAAAGAGGTTAGAATGAGACTTTTCCTAAGTCTTACCATCAGTATAAGCTACTCTTTCATTCCTAAATGATCATGTTCTGAAATGTACAGCATGAAGTGTGTCTCTTTCATTTAATTCTATTAGCAAATTAACACTTTGTTGGAATTTTGTTTCTGTGATTCATCTCCCTTTCACTACTGATATGCTGATATTAGAAAGCATTTTAAGATAACAAACTGTTATAATTTACCAATAATTTTATTTTTGTTTGAATGCTTACTTTTTGTTACTAAGTTATTTTTATTCTATAGTTATAAATTAAGTAGTATATGGCCCTATACAAACATATGCAGTCTATATTTCAATCTTGTTGCAGATCCAATTAAAAATGTTATTAATGCTACCTCATACTAGGAAGGTTGTGGATATTCTGCCCATCATAGATAACATTGGGATATCACCCTAATCTCATTTGTGGCATAAGTTCTTCCACAGAAGTCAGGTAGGAAATACAATAATTTCCAAAGCTAAATTTAAGATACTTATCTACAAGTGTTTTTCTTCTGTTTAGGAAAAATCAAATTCGTATAAATTTTGTAACGATCTTCAATTTATAAGTAAATATTTTACTAAGTTCAACTTTTAACTCTGTTTGAAGATCTCAATATTACTCTCTTAAATGACATCTTTAGTATAAGTCAAGTTCAAGACAGCCCACTATATACTATTCAAGTTCCTATTAACCAAGGGATTGTAGGGGGAAGAAATCAGTTTTTATATAGTTATTCAAAGAAGTAGCTGCCTGGACTTGCTGATGGACAACCAGTTCCAATGACATCTGCAGACAGAAAGATGTATATAAAATATAGTTTGAAATAATCTGGTTTCTAACATAACTAAAATGTCTATATATTTAATAATAATAAGCAATAGAAAATGTTTGCAGAGCAATCCTCTTGAAAATCTGAAAAATAAGATGAATTAGTCTCATGATTAATTTGAACAAGAAGTAAAATCAATGTATCCTAACTTTTAACTTTTTAAATAATTGTACCTATGTTAGTGGTTGTCTTCCAAATTTCCAGATTGATGATCTTAATCTCAAATGTGTTCATAGATCAACAATTGCAACATATCATACATATTGAGGGAAAAAAATCTATTACAAGGAAAATAGAAATTACATGGAAAATAGAAATTACATGAATTATTCATTGACTAGAGTTTGATTTGCTTTGTTTTTGGTCTTAAAGCAGGCTATACTTACATTAGCTGATCTAGCACTTTGGGGCTAAAAGTGGAGTTCACACACTAGCAGCATCAGCAGTACCTGGAGTTTGTTACAACGTTACAGAATTTGGGGCCCTGCCACAGACCTACTGAATTAGAATCTGTATTTTAACAAGTTCCTCAATTATTTCTATCTACTTTAAAGTTTGCAAAGCACTGAATTAGTAGAGTTATACAAGTGTTAATATGCCTTGACCTTGTAATCAATGACAACCACCAGTTATTTTGCAAGTCAGAATTCTTGAACCTGTTGCTGATGCAGCTGACTTTCACAAATGAAATGCATTACTTTACATTGTACGGTTGTCAGTGAATATGTGTGATACTACTCTTTTTTTGAAACTTTCTTTTCTTGTTTCACAGTATACTCTCATTCTTGCTTCTCTTTCATGACGTTAGCTCTCAGTGCATGACCAGGCTATCAGTGAATATGTGTGATACTACTCTTTTTTGAAACTTGCTGTTCTTGTTTCGCAGTATACTCTTATTCTTGCTTCTCTTTCATGACCTTAGCATTGCATTCCAGTCTCCTATGCTGATTGTTGTCTATGTTTATTTTCTTTTGTTTCTTTTCCTGACTCCACCCTTGCACTTTTATGACTTCAACTACCAGCCATATGCTGGTCAATTCAAACTCTGCACTTCCAGTCCTGCTCTTGTCTCTGAGCTCCAGCTCACTTCAACAGAATCACCCACCTGAATGTTCTCTATGTACCACTTAAATGGAATTCACACTTATCCATTTCTTTTCTCACATCTGCTTCTACTCTCTGGTTTCTCGACTAGTGAGTTACTGGCATCCACTTTACCTATAGCTAATAACTTGGAAAGCATCCTGATCGCCCCCCTCTCCATGCCCACTGTGCATCCTGGCAGCTACCTTGCCCTGTCAGTTCCACTGTTGGGTTGGCCCTTTCTGTATTCTCTGCTTCAGCTTAGCCCACTATTGTCTTTCAAGCTGTATTATAAATTTCTTTTTTTTTTTTTTTTTTTTTTGAGACAGAGTCATTCTATCACCCAGGCTGGAGTGCTGCAGTGGCGCAACCTCTGCTCACTGCAACCTCCACCTCTCATGTTCAAGTGATTCTCATGCTTCAGCCTCCAGAGTAGCTGGGATTGCAGGTACACACCACCACACCCAGCTAATTTTTGTATTTTTAGTAGAGACAGGGTTTTTCCATGTTGACCAGTCTGGTCTCTACCTCCTCACCTCAAGTGATCCGCCTGACTCGCCTCCCAACGTACTGAGATTACAAGTGTGAGCCACAGTGCCTGGCCTATTACAAATTTCTTAACTGATATTTCTTCTTGCCAGTGAACACTCTTTCTGCACTACCTCTGCCCCTTCTCCAGCACCTCAGTCCCACAAACTCACAAAACACGATTGCTGCAAAGACGCATTTAAACACAGATCCTTCATTTCCTCAAAAACCTCCTATGTCACATCATGCAGTAAAGCTCACAGAGCTTTATGCTACTCTGGGTCCTGACACTTTACTTACCCGGCTCATCAGTCATTTCTTCCATCATGCCTTGTCTCAGCTCGGTATCTTCATAGGTGCTATTTATTCTACCTTAAATGTCTTTCCCTTTTTCTTTTACTGCAAAACCTATGCTCTTTCTAGATCTAGTTCAAATGTTGTGTGTATGCTTCATAGATTTCCTTAAACAACAGTTACCTTGTGCTGTTTTGCAGGGGCTCTGGCGTCAACTCTCAGTCCTGGCACTAACTACATGATTTTTGGCCATTTTTAATATCTTTTGATTTCTCACATTGTTCATGCGTGCAGCAGAGATCAGAGGATCTCTACTGAGAATTAGATTATGAAAATAAGGTATTAAGCAAAGCGGCTGTTACACACTAGATGTTAATAATCATTTGTACCTTATAGGCACCTGCAACCATGATATTTGATTTCTTCCTTCAGTAGATTTTCAACAATGACCTCAAGGAGGCACAGGTCTCTTTGGGAGGCTGAGGTGAGTGGATCATGAGGTCAAGAGATCGAGACCATCCTGGCCAACATGGTGAAACCCTGTCTCTACTAAAAACACAAAAATTAGCTGGGTGTGGTGGCATGCACCTGTAGTTCCAGCTACCCGGGAGGCTGGAGCAGGAGAATTGCTTGAACCTGGGAGGCGGAGGTTGCAGTGAGCCGAGATAGTGCCACTGCACTCCAGCCTGGTGCCTGGCAACCGAGTGAGACTCTAACAAAAAAAAAAAAAAAAAAAAAAAAAAAAAGGAGGCACAGGTCTTGCTCAGCTTACATCTTCAGCTTATCATAGAACAGACACTCCAAAAATGTTTGCTAAATCAAGATCTTCTTCAAATCCATTTAGTAATTACAATACAAAAAAAATGTTCTCAAACCTTTAGTTCTGAACTGTGCTGTACATGGCACAGTTGTCTACAGCATAATCCAGGAACACGTTCCTTCGGATTATTTTTTAACCCAAATACACACCTCCTTCTCTGCTTTCCTCAACAGAAAATATTCTTACATTTCCACACTCCTCTCATTAATTCCATTGTACTCACTTTTGTCATAGCCATAAAATGTGTTTTATAATCCTTTACTGTTTCAACCCACATTTTGTTTATTGGTCAAAAAATATTGTTCTGTGTATTCCTCTACAAATATTTTAGTCAATAAAACACTCTTACCTCTGTTTCTTAGACACTTGCTTCACTATAATTCTTTCTAGGAGATATTTGTACTTTTCAAAGTATTCTCTTTAATCTCCTGCCATCTTAAGTTGCAAACTAATTCAATCATGTTGCCAACTCATCTGCCAGAGATGTATTTTGACAGAGATTGCCTAAGAAAGTATAGAGGTTAAGGATAAACATAACTTTTGTTTTAAAAAAATACATGCAGAATATTTCCATTAAGATAAATGACCCCATCCTGCGTCTCAATGGATTTGCTTAGTATTTTCTTCAGGTTTAAAAATTTGTTGTTCATTGATAATGTGCTATAGGAAAGTTACTGTGTTTCAGAAATCCTTCTTTCTAAGTATAATTTTATTACACCTTTGGATAAAAACAAATTATTTATCTATGAATCTGTAAAATTGCAATGTAAATCAATGGGAAAGCAGGATTCCATTATAGAATTGCCTCAGGAAATCAGCATCATTCTCAAGTAGAATATTTTCCTATTCTTGATTTCTACTACAGAAATCCATCTGTGGGTTTTAGTACTCAGAACAAGTGCTCTTAGACTGAGGCCAATGGTTGTGCTTGAAATTATCTGTGAACTTCATAATGCGGTATGTAAATATTTTGTAAAAACACAGGTATAACAGTTTTCTAACACTGTTAAAAGACTTCTTGACTGAAAAAAGATTATGAATCAGTGATGGAACAAATCAGAGTTAGAAGACAATGTGGTAATGATTTTTTTAAATTCTGAATTTCTGAAAAAGAATAATAGGAATAGGCCTGAATTTGTAATGAAAGTACATAGAAGACTGGATCTATTGAAAGAGGGCACACAGCAGGAAGCAGTATGTTTCATTTATAGATTATCTCTTTTATCAACACTGCAGTTGTTAACTTGTATGTTAGTCCCAGTGAAAGCAGACCCTGCAAATAAGTGCCTGTCGGAATAGGGCTCACAGCCTCACTACATTTAAAGCTTAAAGTTCAAGGACACTTTCATGCACCAACCTACAGCAAGGTGAATTTCACTTCCTTGCAGAACTACAGGAAGATGCTCATGGATTAAGTTGCCAGATGTGTGTCAGTGATAATTACTAAGAAAGAAAACAGAAGCTGCTTTGGTGAAATTATGGGAGAGATGACAGAGAGTGCAACAAAAGCTCAAGCACATTAACCTCCAGTCAATTTTAAACTCACCTCCAACATTGCCACCACCTAATTTTCACATGTTCAGATTTTGAGGCTCTCCCCTCCCCAACCTCCCTGTCCTCTAAGAAAGCAAATCTCACCACGTGCGTAGAGGAAAACCATATGGCTCAGGCAACATAGTTCCGATTTAGATGGGATAAAATAGGAAAAGAGTTCTTGCTAGAACATGCCTCCCACAGGTTTCTAACTTCTCAGTAAGTTGTGTCCCTGATGTGAAATTTTTACATTTAGAATTTGGCTTCACATTTGTTTCAAAAGATACGCACATCCTTCAAACCATTAATTTACATGTTGTATTTCATTTCTCAACACATGAAGCAAATGTGACAGCAGTAGAAAGAGCCTCCCTTGATAAAGCCTGTGACTGAATGAAATTCGTTTTGTTTTGTTTTGAGACAGAGGCTCGCTCTGTCACCCAGGCTGGAATTCAGTGGCGCCATCTCGGCTCACTGCAACCTCTGCCTCCGGTTTCAAAGGATTCTTGTGCCTCAGCCACCAGAGTAGCTGGAATTACAGGCGCCTATGACCATGTCTTGCTAATTTTTGTGTTTTGTAGAGATGGGATTTTGCCATATTGGCCAGGCTGGTCTCGAACTCCTGACTTCAAGTGATCTGCCCACCTCGGCCTCACAAAGTGCTGGGATTACAGGCATAAGCCACTGTGCCCAGAGCAAATTTTAGCAGAGTATTTTGATTAGATTTCTCTTAATAAAATATTCCCTAATATGAACTCTTGGCATAATTCTTTCCCATTACCTTTTATAAACTCAGTATCATCATAATGTCAGTACTTCCTGCTTTTTGCTGTTAATATAATTTAATAAACATTTTCCTTGTCATTCACATTGCATAATTTAGTTGAATGGTTTCATACTATTTCATTCCATGAATACATAATCATTTATTTAGATCTTCTCTTAATATTTTATTGATGACTTTTTATTGTTAGATGAACATCTTTGAGTCTACTACTAAGTAGATTCCTATGATAAGTATTATGGTAGTTGGCTAACATTTGACATTTATTATGAATAAATTATAGCCAAATGAATAATGGTGTAAATAAACTTTCGGGAGAAATGTCTCTTCTCTTACATGAGTGTTTTATCAAGTTCTTCATGGCTGAAACCATTTTCCACAGCTTGAATTATGTACAGAATTAGGACATTATCAAGGAGGCAATAAAATAAAGTTGTCTGATTTTTGGGGGGAAGGTTTTCACTGCACAAAAATTTCATCTACATTGGAAGTTATTTAAAAAATTTCCAAATATGTGCATACTCTACATATTTATTTTCTTTTGTGTAGAATGTTTATCTAGATAAATAATTTTTCCTTTTTGTCTTTTTGAAAATGCTTTAGTCAAGTATTGAGCCCATTAAGTTTAAAGTTTATTATGCTGTTTGTTTAGCTTAACATTTTTTATTATTATTTTTATAAAATCAGGTAAAATAAATTTCAGTTATTTATGGAGAATGTCTGACAATACAGCTCACCTTTGTCAAGTCTTTGCAGTTTGATACTTGCCATTAGTATAGCAGTAAAATTACCGATATTTTTCTTATAGTCGGCTGAAGATTTTTTCTCCCTATATGTCATTTAAAAAATTATTTCTATATTTGTATAGCTTTTATAGCAATGCATAGACATAATCTATCCAATATTACTAAATACCCACAATATAAATGTTAAAGCATTTCAAAAATACTGGCAATTTTGCATTAATATTAAATAGTGTTTTTAACGTCAAAGAAATCTCAGTATTCTCATGAGAAATAGCAAGTAAAAACATTACTTTATGATTTCATGGATTTACTAATATTCTGTTCATAGAATCTGACCCCCTCACACACACACACACACACACACACACACAGTCATACATGCACATACATACATACTCTTTCACATACACAGCATGCACACTCATGCATGTACATGTGCACCATATCAAAATGTGTACAATGTGGAGTTTAGAAAAGGGTTCAATATGAAATATAGTTTTTCTAAAAGTGCTAAAAACAGTTGATTCTTGCACAGCCCAGTTTTGAACTGCATGGGTATACTTATACATGGATCTTTTTCAATGCATATATTGGAAAAACTTTGGAGATTTGTGACAGTTTGGAAAAACTCACAGACAAAATTCATAGTCTAAAAATATTTTTAAAATTAAGAAAATTTAGATATGTTATGAATGCATACAACATATGTAGATACTAGTCTATTTTATTATTTACTATCATAAAATATAGACTTATCTATCATAAAAAGTTAAAATTTGTCAAAACTTATGCACACACACAGATTATACATGATGCCATTCATAGTTGAGAGAAATGTAAACAAGTATAGAGGCATTATTAAGTCATAACTGCATAAAATTAACTTTTGTACATACTGTATTACTGTAATAATTTCATAGCCACCTCCTGTTGCTATTGCTGTGAGCTGAAGTGTTCTGAGTATCCACTTAAGAAGCTGTGTGACACTAATCATCTCTGTGTGAGCAGTTCCTCTCTCCAACAAATTGCTTACCACAATAAAAAGTGATCTCTTGCAGTTCTTGTGTATATTTCATCACGTTTAGTGGAAAACTGTAAATCTTGAACAACATCATGGAACCCATACCAAGTGCTACTACTGATAGTAAGAATGCTCCCAAGAAGCAGAGGAAGTCATGACATTACAAGAAAAAGTTGAATTTTTTGATATGAACTAGAGATTGAGGCCTACAGCTACTGTTGTTCACCATTTCAAGATAAATACATCTAGCATGCAGACCATTGTGAGAAAAGAAAAGGACATTTGTGGAGATGTCACTGCAGCTATGCCAGCAGGCATGAAAATCTTGTACTTTTTTGAAATACTTTTTAATCTCATATTGAAAATGTAGCTTTTATGTCTATAAAAGCTTTCAGATTTTACAGACTCTCATAAGATTCCAGAAAAAGTGAAAGTCATTATATGCCAACTTAAAGCAAAAAGTAGGGAAAGATCTAAAGCTGGAGAATTTAATGCCAGCAAAGGATGGTTTGATAATTTTCAACAGAGGTTTGGCTTTAAAAACGTAAAGATAACATGAGAAGCAGCTTTTGTCAACCAAGAGGCAACAGGTGAGTTCCCATTAAGAAATCCACTGACGAGAAAGGATATCTGCCTAAATAGGCTTTTAATATTTTATCATGCATGATTTATTTTAAAATCAGTAAAAATTCTGTGTTGAGGGGAATCAGCATTCCTCAACCCTGTCCTGTTCAAGGGTCAACTGTGTATTTTGGAACTGTGTCTGATGCTTAATTGATACTTAGTGAGGAGTTGCTATTGACTGGTTGAATAAGTAACTGAGTAAATGAATGAAAATATTAACATAAAATAAGAACATTATGAGGGCTAAAAATTTAAATACCCAAAGTAAATAAATTAATGCTCTAAAACATTCACATTTAATGATTCCTTGACATACCCCCTAGAATCTGTTTTATCTTATGTGATTCAATCTTGCCTTGAATCAAACACACAGATTAAGTGTTTAAGACAGTCTTTGCATCCAAGATTTATCTATTTGACATTTTTCATGTTTTGGTCTCGTATTCTAGCTAATATTCTTTCCTGTAAGATGTTTATACCATACCTTACATCCTATAGGCACATTCTAATACTTTAAAAGCTATTTTAAACATTTTGGAACCATTTAGCTTTTCTTGTTTTCTGTCAGTGCTACAGTATGGAAAGCAACCCTTTCTAATTAGAAGCAACTAATATTCTTTCCATATATAACAGTTAATCATTGTACATTACCATAGGGAGCCAAATCATTAATATTATATTTCTAAGATAATTTCCTTTTCCTTTTTTATCTAAATGAGAGGTAGAATTGCTTCATTTCCCTTGAGAAATGTTTGAAAACCAGAAACAGCCTCTGCTAAACAGTTTTCAACTGAAATCTGCATTTCATACATTAAGCTACTTTCTTAATGCACTTTCGTGATTGAATTGAGCACACTGTCATGCTCACTTCTGTGTGATGGTGAATGATTTCTGTAAAATTGATGCTTAGCATCTGTCTATACTTTACCACTATCTCATTGTAGTAGGACTGAGAATATGTTTCTTATAGTAGTTTCAGAACCCTAAGAAGATATTTCCTGTAATAATATTTGAAGGCATTGTGAAAGGTAATAAAGCATAAAGTTCATGGTTAGGGCTCTAGGGTCAGAGAGAATGTGGTTTCAATTCCAGCTATATCAGTCATCAGCCATGTTACCTTGGGAAAGTCACTCAACTACACTGTAAGTCTCAGATTCCTCAACTAAAACGAAAAGAGATGATAAAAATACTTGCCTGATCAGGTTTGTAAGGATTATCGAAGAAATGTATGAGAAATTCATTTAGCTCAGCTCCTGGAACCCTGTATGCATACACTAAACATTAGCTATAAAATTTTCATTATTAATTGAATTCAAATTGCTGTCTATCCTAATACCTAATTTTGTATTTCTTGAGTGCACTGTCCTTAAAATAAAAGGTTCTTATGACTGATTGCTTAATGTCTTGCTCTATTCCCTATGAACTGCAGAGTATTCTCATTGAGTTCTTGTATCCTGGTGCCCATAATACCTATGCCTTTTCTCTATGCTTTGTTAGACATGATTCCTTCTGCCACAGATAGTGAGCAACGAGTGCAGGCTATCTATCCATACATGCAGCAATTTATGGATAAGAGAGTATAAGGTCACAATAATTGAGTCTTCATTTTAGAATATTTTAGAGGCCTTTATCTAACCCTGGTATACAATCAATTGCACTTCAAGTAATCATAGGGCTGTTTGGTCCTGCCACAGGGATAACTGAATGGGTAGAGGGAATCTGGTTTTGGGCTCAGGGAGAGGATGGGGAAATGTGAGAGGCTAGAAAACATTGGGATTTGTAGCATTACCATGGCTTTTCACTTTACATTCTCGAAACCATTTGAAAATTCACTGCTTTTAACATTATTCCTTAGTTCTAAACATAGAAGGTCTCTGGAACAGGTCATTTCTTTAAGTAGGATACATGAAAGAAAATGTCAAAAATTTTGTTGTTTTTCCAAAAACGAGAATGGATTCAAATGGAAAAGAAGCAGTTTACATTGTTCTAAATGAGAATCATGTGAATTTTGTTCTGGTGGTGGTTGTTCTGCTTTTCAGGGATTTTTTCTCTCTCCCTAGAGACTGGGTGTTGCTTGATCACGTCTTATTGCAGCCCTGAATTCCTGACCTCTAGTCATCCTCACATCTCAGTCTCCTAAGTAGCTGGGAGTACAGTTCCCAGGCCTTAAAACATAATAGAAATACTGAAAAATAACAGAAGTGATGCTTTGAGGTTTACTCATTAAATTATAGAAAAGTACCTTCATAATTTATGTTATTGATACAGTAAACAATTTAACTATAGCCATTGTTAGATCTTTGGAATGTGTCTCGTTACTGTAAATTATTGAGTAGCTATGTTCAAGATAATAAGTTCTCTAAATATTCTCTGCTAAAATTATAAATTTAGGATTAAGTTTATAATTATAAACCTATAACAAAACCTATACCTAGAGTTTGAGGCTCAAATAGCAGCACCTCACCAGCCTACAATGGCACAAATCTATAATTTCTCTTCTGAAATAGAGGGAGCCCATTTTGTTTTGGAATTTAGAATATTTTAAATTTTAAGAAGACAAAATAGAGGGACATATTCTGGATATTGCTTGAATCTGGGACAGCACTCCAGATTCAAGCTGTTCAATATTTCTGAAGCAAAAATGCACAAATAAGAACTTAAATACATAAACAAAGCAATCAATAAATACTATAAGTAACTTCATGTTAGTTCAGGTTGTACTTTTTAAAGCTAAGTTTAGGTCAGGTTTTATAGCCAAGTGAATTTAGAAAGGCTTTTGAGTTTCAGATTTGTTTGGATTTAGGAATTGAAGATGAGCGACTTATAAATAGCATCTTTGCATAGACTTTCCTTGTTTTTCAATTGTCTTTTCTTTTTCAGAATCAGTGTTTCTCAATATATCAGGTCCAATGTATCTTTTCTAGTGGAAATAATTTATTACAATCTCTTTTTGCTGTTGACATAAAGCACAGAGACAATGTAACCTAAAAACCTAACTATGACCTAAATAATACATTTTTAAAAAATCAATGTAAGAACCTATGTAAAGCATAAATAAAAGGAAATAAATGAATAAAAAATTAATACCTGTAACAACATGTAAGTGTTGAGAATCTGGCCTATCTAAAAGATAATAAAGTATTCCAGTATCTGCAGCTGTGGTTATAATTACTGTGCCAGCTGTGAATGGAGATTGATACGGTGTGCTTTGTCATCTGTGCCTATACCTTGAGTGGCATGATTTTCAAAATGCTCAACAACTCTTGGTAAAGTTCAGTTTTTAAAGGAATACATTTTATGTGTTTCATGGTAGCTGTTTTGCTGGAAAATTCAGTATGTCGTAAAATATGGCTTTAGAGAAAAACAATAAACTTTGTAATTGTGTGTAAAATGTATGAAGTTCTAAGGTTAGATCGCTTCAAGGTGGGCTTCTCTCTCCATGAATGAGTGGCAGGACGCTGGAAATCCAGGCACTTCTGCATAGTGCAGGACTGTCTTGCTGGGCACACTGCTGAACATCTTTCCTCCACGGCCCTTCCCGCTAAATGTCGGCAGTGCTCCCTTAATCCTGCTGACAACAGAAACTGCCACTATACATTGGTTGAATACCCTGAGCCTCCCAGGAGAACCACTGACCCATCTAATCCTCACAACTACCTAATAAGCTCATCTTCTTACTATCAGTTTATAGAGGAGGTCATTGAGGAACAGAAAAAAAGAAAGGAATTGTCATTATTGAGTGGCAAAGCGGAGTTTTACCTAGCACAGACATTTTAACTCCTAATCCAATTTTCTTTTTACTGTATAGGCTAATACTTATAAATCTATAATACTAATTTGTTCTTTCTCATTTTTAAATGCTTATGAGGCAACTCTGTCACTTTGTACTTTCTACCTCCTTCCTGGAACTGCTTAATTCATAACGCTACCTACTCCAGATTTTTTGAATAGTAGAGAAATTGGTACTTGTCAATGACTAAGAGAACAAGTTATTTGCATTTGAGGATTGAGCCTATTTTTGAAGCTGCCTTGTATTCTATTTGAAGATAAATGACCTAGTGAGTGATTTGCCACCTAAAAGAAAGTTAGGCCTCCAAGACACTGGGTGATTGTATTCATTATCTATTCCTGTATAATAAATTGCTCCCCAAATTTGCAGCTTAAAATAACGAATATTTGTTATTTCAGAAAGCTTCCGAGGGTTGGCTTAGCTACGTAGTTCTTGCTCTGGCTCAGAGTCTCTGTTATTTCATTCAGAACATAGGCTTCGGCTGCTTCCTCTGAAGGTTTGACTGGGGCTGGGGGGATTCACTTCTAAGCTCATTCACGTACTGCTGGCAGGAGCCCTCAGTTCTCCACTGACTGTTGATCACAGTTTCTTAGCATGTGGGTGTCTCCTGATGATAACATAATTGCTAGCTTCCCCAGAGAAAACAGCTCTAGGAAGAGAGAAGAAAGAGGGCAGAGAAAAGAGAAAACCCATTCTTGCCTTTTATGACTTAGCCTTCAAGTTACAAACCACAACTTCTGCCTTACTGTATTTGTTAGAATAGAGTCACTTATTCCAGCCTGTACTCAGAAGAGAGGAATTTGGTTCCACATCCTGACAGAAGAAATAACACAAACTGTAGACATATTTTGTTTTAACCACTAAAATGATCAATTTAGTTCTGAGAATCTTTTTGGATACTTAGCTTCAGTAGAAAAAACTAGTTTCAGCCTTATGCTCTACCCAGATCCCTTCAGATGTTTTTCCCTTTTTTTTTTTTTTTTTTTACACCTGCCATCCAGCTTCTGCTTTGCTGCTAAAGGCTGGCACTTGCCAAATTTAGAGGCTTGCTCTTGGCCGCTGAAGCGAATCACATATCTAGAAAGCCAGAATACTGGGTGAAGCTCTCCATGCCCCAAACACACACACACACACACACACACACACACACACACACACACACACACATCAACAATATGCAGCCAATGACTGACTGCTATAAAAGTTAAAAAAAAAAAAAAAGCCCACCTTTTTGCCCTGGGGCAGAGTAGACTCTAAGGTGTATTTTCCTTTTCAGAACTCCCTTTGAAATCAGGCTAAATCTGGGCTTCTTCCGAAATGCACTTTTGCTTGGCCTTTCCCCGTTTCCCTTCTTGTATTCTCCTGAAGTGGTTCCTCCTGAGACACTGTTCTTCATACATTATTTGTACCTGAATCCTTAATTCGGGCTCTAAATATGTCATATTTTCTTTGCCTAGAGCTTTGTAAAAATTTAAAACCCTACATTTATGTTACTCTTGATATTTTATTTAAAGCTATTTTGATTGTATAACATAAAACAGAGTCAAGCTAGCTCAAGTGAAAAGGAGGAGTTATAGAAATATAACACATAATCGTATAGCTATTTGTTTAGAGCATATTTGATATGACCTGGAATCACAGGGACTTAAAGAAGGAAAGAGAGTTTCCACCTCACATGACAATTTTGATCACTATCTTGATAAGAGGGTCTATTCCATTACTCTGATTTCTCAAATGAATCCATCAGCTTATTTATCTTAACCGTGGTCCTGTGTAGGTGTCACTATGCCTTTTTCTATTTTTATAAACTCTCCATTCCATTACCAACCATCAATTCCTCATTTTTTGCTTTGTTTCTTGTTTAAATTCTCAAGACAAACAAATCCTGATGAGCGAAGATTCTACGTAAAAGCCAGGCTCCGAAGAGAGTAGAGTCATTTGATGTTACCAATCAGTTTTCAGGAAGCAAATGGTGAGACAGAACGTTATGTAAAAGTGGTTCGTTGGCATATACTTTCAGGATCAACACCTCTATAGGACACAAAGAAGCAGGATTTGACAGCGGGAGAGTCATGTTCTGTTATAGGAAAGCCTCAGCCAAACCTGGAGAGCTCTAAAGCTGCAATGCCCTTCCCAGTTCTGAGTTGAAAGCAGGAAGCTGAGCCTTTACCATCCTATATCACATAGTCATTCCATGACAGACAGAGGGGGCAATCCTGGAAAGGGTGGTTCTCTTCAGCTAAGGACAATCACAGGGAAAGAACTCACATGCAAGATCTCAGCCACCGAGACTCCCAGCAGCTTCAGTGTGTCTGTCATGAGCGGATGAATCTGTGTACCACAGTATCCACCAACACAAAACAGATTTGGATTAGATACCTTTCCGTAATCCAGCCTGAGTAAGGTGAATTCATGGCCTGCAGCCCAGTCAGCAATCTGCTTGTGCATTGCGGTCTTCGAGGGGAGCTTGTCCACAGGACTGATCCCTGGCAGACTGTGACTGACGAGAGAAAAAAACTATGGGCAGTAAAATTAGTGATAGGTCTGATGGATATTCAGAAAGTGGTTAGGAAATGCAAATTATTTTGTAATATACTTTAGAAGTCATTATATGTATACAACAGCATTAGCCTTATCCGAAGTTTTGCAAATTTAGAAGGTAGAGGCAGTAGACAGCTTTGATGTGCAAAATCAGCTTTATACACTAATCACACCATAATAGTACACTTGAGTTTAATCCACATAAGTCCATGCATGCGTTACTGTTCTGAGATGAAAAGGATCTTTAATTTAAAATAGTCCCTTTGGCTCTTGCCCCTTTAAAACACACTGAATGTGTATGTTTGCTCCTTTAAACATGTAAAGCTAAATATTTGTTTAAGGTACATTATAATTCCCTTTACCATCATTTTAAGATGGTACTTCAAGAAGTAAGTGCAGCATTCCTTCTAGTATAAAAGCCATGAACAAGCCTCATCATATAAATATTTTGCTCTATGCTATTGGCATTAATGTATCATGGCTATAAAAACCACACTCAATCATAGCGCCAGAGTTTCGGCATGATCTTTAATATGGTAGCTGAGGTTTAAAGGATTGTAAGCACAGAAAGATCCTCTTGACTGATTTCTGAAAAGGAATAATTTCAATGCACTTGCCTTCATTCATTTTACTCAGGAGGAAAAGAAGAATAGCAAGTATATGAAGCACTTCCGCACGCACATCCAAGGTGGCCCATGTCTACTTTGAATGGCCAGGCCTATGTATAGTCTGCGGTCTTGCAGAGGCACTGTGTCAGTTGGGAGTGGGGAGGGGATATGGGTTTACCTGCAAAGCACAGAATCCTTTCTGGTTAGCTTAAGTGGAAAAAAATGAATGAGAGGAAATTAGGTTGTTCACTGACTCTCTGCAAGACCCAAAGGTTTATGTTCTATTTTTCTCTGTTTGCTCTTCTCATTGTTATTTTTCCCTCTGCAGTTAGCCTGTAGTGAGTGCTACTAATTTTTAAAAAGCATATTTGACTATAATATTTAATGATTAAATTTGTGACATTAGAAAGACAGTTGTATGCAAAATTCAAGGAAAAAAGTATTCAAAGTATATCCCTTGGCTCACATGATTCATCATTCATTTAACATATTTTTAAGATGAGTAGTATACTAGTAATTGCGACTTTAAACATATTACGTAACTTGCAAATTGTTATATGTTTTAGGGAATTTTCAATGAATGTTCCCAGCATATTGTATTTCTTGGCACATATTCTGTTTTCTACTAATATTGGTTTAATGTTTCATTTGTTTTATAAAATTAGACACAAACAAATACAAAAGTGAAAAAATAAAAATGAAATGTTGTCTAATTAAGTCATGAATAATTTCAATTTATTTCTTCCTTTTCTCCTTCTTCCCCGTCCTTTCCTCTCTTCATTCTTCCCACCCTTCTTTCCTTTCTACTTTTCTTACTAAGTCAGTCAGTCAGACGTTCAATAATGATTTATTGATCACCAACTGTATATCAAACTGTGTGGACCGCTCTGGGAATCACATAAGCAAATAACTTGTCATCACCCCAGGTATAAAGGGGTTCATATTTTATTGGAAAATATATGGCTTTGTAATGTAATATTTCATCACATTTATTTGCATCTGTTATTTATTCCCCAGGTTCAATCTCCCCATCTTTCTGTAAGAGTGCTCTGAAGTTATTTTTGGGGACATCTCTTTCCCATCTAAGTCTTAATGTTTGGTTGGAAGTGATACCAATCACAGATCCAATGGCAGACACTGCTGGTTCTATTTCCCTGGCAACAGTAATTGGAATATGCTGGGAGAAGGTCTTGACGTGTGTGTGATGCAGTATATGTAGTTTGCTGAGAGGGGATGGCAAGGAACACTGTGCCATAATACCCAGGCAGAAAACTGCTAGGATAGTAAGCAATATGTACCGGTCATGCACTAGTTAAACCAGTTCCCAAAACACAGGACCTTGACCCCATTGCTGACTCGCAAAGAGTACTTTCTAGCTTATTTCTATTTTAGTCGTGAACAGGCACTATCTGCCTGTTTAGTTTGCCTTTATTCTATGAAGAAACACTGAGCACCTGCTTGTTAAAAATAATCACTTGTTTACAAAGACTAAGTATGTCTGTCAGAGTCTGCTCTGGGCTTTCAGCTGGGAAATGCTGTCAGCCCGCCGATGGTCCCACTCTGATCCCACTTTTACACCCTGTCTTTGTGTCTGTTTCTTAATTCCTTCAGTGCTGCCTGTGTTGGTGTGTCTACAACTGAGCTGGTCTCAGCAAGCATGTAACCAAATTGAGAATGAAGGAAAAGCAGGGAGAAAGAAGGCCTAGTGATGGCCACTGATGATATTGCTTTAAAAAAATTGAATCTGTTCAAAGCTTTGCCTGGAGCCACTACTGACTTTTGTCCTGTCTTTTCCTCTGTCACAGTGACAAAGAACATTAGAGATCATTGTTTTTCCTTCAGCAGGTTACATCAGAGAAACAAAAGTAGCAAAGGCAATACAGAGAGGACCCATGTACCCTTCACCTATGGTTATGTCTTATATAATTTTAGTGTGATATCTAACCAGAAAACCAGCATTGGCACAATGTGTGTATTATCTGCATAATGTCATTTCACTACGTGTGGAAATGTATGTAACTGCTCTTAAAATCAAGATAAAGAACTAGTTTATCCTCCCAAGATCACCCTCATACGATTCTCCTATTGTAACATTTATCACCACCCCTCTTCTATCCCCAATTCTGAGCAGCAATTCATGTTTCACACCTCTATAATGATGACATTTAGAGACTTGTAGTCTTTCTGAGCATATTTTTGCATAGCTATTTTTTTGTGGTTGCTCTAAGTTTTTTTGCTGTAAGTTATTATAGATATAGAACTTACTGTAGTCTATTGATGCTAACATTTTGCTAGTACGAGTAAGGGGTAGACATTTTAGTTATCTTTGTTCCTTTACCATCATCCATTTATAATTGTCTTATGTATTGCTCCTACGTACACTAAGAACCACATGAGACAGTTTCATAATTTTTGCTTCAACCATCAAGCATAATTTAGACAACTCAGGAGAATCAAAATCATAATATTTACTCATGTTTTGCTCCTTCTGTTGTTCTATCTTTCTTCCTATTGTTCTAATATTTCTTTTGTTATTTTATGTCTGTTTAGATAATTTCCATCAGGCACTCACTTTTAAGATAGGCTTGCTGTGATGTTTTTGTTTTTAGTTTTTAATTTTCTGTCATGTAAGAATGTCTTGCTTCCTCCTTCACTTCTGAAGGACATTTTCATTGGATATAGAATGCCATATGGACAGTTTTTTTTTTTTGTCAGTACTTGAAAGATGTATCAGTTTCTTCTAGTTTCCATAATTTTACATGATAAATCTGCTGTCATTCGAATTGATTTTTGCCCTGTAAGTAACATGCCATTTCTGACTGCTTTTAAGATTCTTTGTCTTTAGATTTCATAAGTTTTGACTTTTTTTTCTTTTTGCATTTATCTTGTTTGGTATTGGCCCAACTTTTTGAATCTGTAGGTTTATGTCTTTCACCAGATTTGAGAAGTCTCCAGCCATTATTTATTTGAATACATTTTTAGCCCCACCCTCTTTCTCCTCTGCCTCTGGACTCAGATGACATAAATGTTAGACTTTTTGTTAAAATTTATATGTCCTTGTTCACTTTTTAAAATTTGTGTGTTTTCAGTCTGTTTCATTTCTGTAGCTCAGGTTGAGTGATGTCTATTGGTAATTGAGGTTTTTTATTTTAGCTTTGATTTTTTTTAATCTTAAGATTGTAATTTGGTTCTTCCTTATATTTTTTATGTCTTTGCTAAAACCCTATCTTTTTAATTCTTTCACTCATGTTCGTAAGTGTGGATGGTCTTTAAAATAATGATTGAAATTTATGAAGCATTAAAAAAATAATAATGATTGAGATCTTTGCAACATAATTCTAACAGCTGTGTCTTTTCTGTGTTCATGTCAGTTGACTATCTTTTCTCATTCAACTTGAGATCATTCTGGTTCCTGATCTACTGAGTGATGTTTTAATGGAGATCTCATGCTTCAGCCTCAGCCTCCTGAGTAGCAGGGATTACAGATGTGTACCACCATGCCTGCCTAATTTTTTGTATTTATGGTAGAGATGGGGAATTGCCATGCTTCCCAGGCTGGTCTCAAACTCCTGAGCTCAGGTAATCCGCCTGCCTTGGCCTCCCATAGTGCTAGGATTACAGGCCTGAGATACTGTGCCTGGACTGGATCTTATTTTAAATCATGTGTTTTAGCAGGCTTTTCCTGACACCTCTTTAAGTAAGGAAGTGAGTATTGCTTCCTTACTTTTAGATGGGAGTGGAAATCTGGGTTCTTCAGGTGGCCTCCATTGTCACAGACAGAAACAGAGGCTCCTTGCTACTGGTTGATGGGAGCAGTTGTTTAGGTTTCCCAATAGACCTCTACTGATACCACCTTGGCTGGAAGAGACAAAGTGCCTTCTTACTGCTTCCTAATATGGGCTCCGTGACACTATGAGGGGTAGTCAAAGTACCACTGAATTGTAGTGGAAGTCCTGACTCTCCACTAGACTTCCAATAAACCACCCTAGTGAGGATGAGGAGGTGTGCCTCATTGTGTCTGGGGGGTCTGGACATCCAGGCTCCCACGCAGCCTCCTCTGACACCACCCAAGGAGGAAAGGCATCTTGTTCTTGCCTTATGAGGGAAGCTTAAGCTCTCTACTTGCTACTTGCTGACAGGGATAGGGTAGACCACAGTTTTTTTATGTGGTATTTGGCTGCAGAAGAATGCTTAAGTTCTAAAATATATCTGTCTTCTATGATGCTCCTTTCCTATTCGTTTGTCTAGAGACAGCAGGCTTGGCTTGAGGCTTTTTTGGTCTGACCCTATTGGCATTTCTAGGTCATCTACTTCTTCAGAATCTCTGGTACTTACAAGGCAAAAAGAAAATCCAGTTCACTAGCCACTGTGTCATTCTCCAGATCTCAGCATCCCTATTCAACTTGCCTTTTTCTCTTTATCTTTCAGACGTATTTTACATTTGTTTTATTTGTAACATCCAGAGTTATTATTTGTCCTAAATGAGAAGAATAGGGAAAACATATGTACTTTTCAGAAGTGGAAGTCCAGAATACTTTAAAAAAAATAAATATGATGGCAATGTATCTGAATTATTTCATCATGAAATAGTTACTGACTATATTTATTATTTGTAGAATTAATATAGATCATTTAATCAAAGGAAACAACGGTTCCACTGCTGTGTAATAGTTAGTTTTAATGTATTTGACTGAAAAAATATTTGGTGGTTTCCTTTGTTGTATCTCTATTGTGGTAATGCGTGACTCTGTTTTAAGTTCCTAAGCCCTCTCTTAATAGTGCTGTATAAGCAGTCTAGCTTTATTTCATCCCAGAAAGCTGACAGTCAAGAAAATAGCTCCCAATTCTTCATCTAAAGCCTCATCCAGATATCTGCCCTATGATATAGTTTAATTCATTTTGAGAAGTTATGTTCTTGGATCTTTTGCAATTCTTTGAACACACAACCCTTTTTTTTAAAATTATTATTCTTCAACTACTGTGTATTGTGCTTATTTATTATTCTAATTCTGTCTAAATTAGCCTCAGATAAGGAACATATAAAATGAAGTATTTCAAAAATTAAACTCTAATCATGCCAAGAGTAAGTTGTCCTTGGTATAATTTACATAGTGTTAGGACATAGACAATGAGGGTCATGAAATGGAGAATGATTTAAGAAACAAATGGAAAGACTTGCAAAAGTACTAACCTGTCTTTGGAGAGACTGCCTTCCTGTTTCATTTTTCAGACCATTGTTTCTTGTACTTGTGTTGGCTTTTATGAAACAAATTTATGATTTTTCTTTCTTTTTTTTTTTTTTTTTTGCAACCAGGGTAGAGTACTCCTCGAGGTAATCTGAGACTTTTAATTTTCTAGCAATCTATATCTTTTTCCTTTTATTAAGGTTGTAATAAAGTATTTACCAGAGACTATGCTCCCAGAAGATCTCCTGTTAAGGTGCATCCATAGGAAAAGAAAGAAATGCATCATATTTGATGGGGGTGGGGAAGGTGGGAACAAATCCAAAAATGTGTATCCTAAAAACTGTTTTAATAAGAAACCAATTTTATTTCTTACAAGGTTGCATTAAAATATGATTGCCAATTCTTTAGCAAATTAAAAAATCCTAACTAAATATTACTTATCATTTATTTAATAAGTATGCAATAGTGGCTTTTGATAGGCAAAGCATTGTATTTGCACTGTGTAGGGTAGAAACAGAGATAAATGACATACACACCCTGCACTTCTTTAAAGAAAATGCTAAATCTGGTTCAAACTGAATTGAGTGAGAAGTGAGTGTGCAGAAGGCATGGAAAGCGGTGGCAGCAGGGTGAACAAATTGAAGAAGCAATAAAGCACAAAACAGAATGCTGGAGTCAAAAAACTATGCCTGAAGGAGTAAAGGATAGTACTTGAAAACAGAAATTGAGAAAGAAGAAGCCTTCAAGAAGAGAAGTTTTGTGGAGAGGTGGGAGGATGGGAAAAGTGACTTGGAGTTGAGTCTCGTACTTTGACAACTTTGGAAATCGGGTGTAAGAGTATCTACATTACCCTGAGAGATAAAAAGCAAATACATGATGAAAGTGTCAGTTTTGATTATATTCTGCCGAGGTGTTATTCTATATATGGGGAACGTGTAAGACCAGAGGCAGAGCACCCATGAAAACTTAATATGGTAAAATCAATTTGGAGTCCATGAAGTCTAATGATAACAGAATAAAAGGGGAAAATGATAGTGACAGACATGCCAAAGATCATTGTTCCTGATAACAGGCATGCAGGAAAGGTGGGTGAAGCAGAGGAATGGCGAGGGTGCAGGAATAACTCGCAAGGACTCTTAGTTTCATTTGTTGTTATTCTCGAAAGCCAATTTTTAACTTGTTTAAATTGTTTGATGAGAAAATGGAGATCGCATTTTGGAATATTTATTCAATAAATTGGCAGTGGGAAGAACTAGAGAAATAATAAGGTGGTTGTAGAAGACAATGGAAATCAGTGAATACATTTAGCTGTCAAGTAGAGGCGGTCAAATGAAGTAGAGAGAAGGGAGTTATTCAATAAAATTAATTGAAGATGCAGAAGAGACAGTATAAAGGGGAGAAAATCAAGAAATGTGGGATCACTCTCGTGGTGCAGGTAGAATGGATAGGATGGAGAGAAGACATGACCATTGGAAGCTAACATGTGAATGTCTTTCTTGCTGAGATAACAAAACATAAAGAGAAGCTGAAGGTGGAATCATATCTTGAAAGACAGTTTCTGCAACAGTGTTACGGATTTGGGAGCTGAGTTCAGTTTCTTCCTTACTAGTTCTGTGACTTTAGGCAAAGTACTTACTTTCCTAAATTTCAGAAGTTTTCTTACTTGTAGAAAACTAATAGTGACTATCTGGTTTGGTTATTGAAAGGAATAAATAAAAGAAATCACATAAAGCGGTAACACACAATTACTGGCACAGTGAATTTCAATAAATGATATTATTCGTGTCCGCGTTTTGAAATTTTCATTTTGGAATGATTTGCTCATGCAATTCTCTGCTTGAAATAGCATATAGATAATTGCTTTCCTTTGCTCTCAGGGCTCTTCTAAGAATGTTCACTCACCCAGACAACATTTGTATTTTAATAAGTTCCTTCAAGTCTAGAGGACAGGATGGGGGAGGAAAGAAGAAAGCTTTTTTGTTCCTCAAATGACATTACAGAAATGAAAACTTATTATGCATGTCTTTGTGTAAACTGATCCCTCTCCGTACCACATTTGTAATAGGATTTATGAAATTTTTTCTCATTACTTTCACTCAGTTACAGAGGCATTTAATAATATGTTTACCTTTAAATCATTTCAAGATCTCTTGAAGTCACAAAGTGCTTGTCAGTTGCATTTCGTTACGGCCTGAGAATAAACTCCTGCAATGTTGGGGCACAAAAGGAAGTACCTGTCACGTCCTTTGCCATCCCTGGTTTACTTTTCTGGAAGAGCATGCTCTCAGAAACTTAAACCTAGGGAACACACCTATATTGTGGTGGTAGAATTATCTTGAATATTCTACCTTTTAAAAAGGGTATATTAAATTAGAGGATGGTGGCTAAATTTACTTGGTGTCTTTCAAGTTCTGAAATAGTATTACAGGGATTATTTATGAGAAAGAAATATTTGTCAAAACTGGTGAATATGTTTTGAGCTCAAATTCTTTTTACGGTATGAATTCACTGATGCAAATGTATGTTTTAATTTATATTCTTGTATTTATTTATGAAAATATGACAAATACTGGAGAAATTCATTTTATACCTTGGGACTTCAAAATGTTCTTCTAATCTGTAAAATAATGACTTCAGACCAGATTTTAGAAGTAAAATAAAATTAAGTGAAAAGTAGGCCCTCCTTGGACCTAAATAACTTGTAGGAGTTTAGTTATGTATTCATTTACATCACTGCTTACGGCAATGACTTTGAGGATAATTAATAAGAATCTTGGTAGCAATAGTAAAGATTCTACTGAACATCAAATCAGAATAAATAAATCAACTTGCATATCTTTATAGTTTATTTCTTTTGTGGGAATTGAATTCAGAAACTAGAAAATTTTATAAATTATTATGTGGCATAAAAATTTACAGAATTTTGTAAATTATTTATGTGAATTCTGTAAATTATCACATGGCATAATAATTTGCAGAATTTTCTAGTTTCTGCATCATAGGACAGTGTTTGTTAATCAAGGCAAGTAAAAGCTGAAAGGAGTTGGCACGGCTACCACCAAGCACAATGTAACGATAGAGTACTTGATGAATGAGCTCGCACCCGTTCATATGCATAGACTCCCTAGTAATCACTGCCTCCGTGATTCTGCAAATGCAGCAGGTTGAAACTCAAACACAGAACATATCTTATTCTTCAGTAATAACAGATCAGTTACCATCAAAGACAAGATTGGAATCTTACCTGGCAATATGTCATGTCCTGTTTCTCCTCTGGTTCATGGAAATCCAAATGTATTTTTTTTAAAATAATTTCAACTCTTATTTCAGATTCAGCAGCTATACATGCAGGTTTATCTGCAAGTATACTCAGTTATCTGGGTATATTGTGTGACGCTGAGATTTGAGGTACAATTGATCCCATCACCGAGGTCCAATTGTATTTTTAAATTGATTTATTAATTTGGCATCTTCTTTCTTAAAAAAATAAAAAATTTAAAGAATACTTTAATACTAAGATTTTGTTTCCAAAAATCAGTTTACACTTTTTCATGAGAAAATACTGACTAAAAATTAACATTTTTTTTTTGCATTTTAAATTTTGGTCATTGAAAACTAAATAATATCTGTGAGCAGCAGTTTCTTAAACTTGCCAAACCTATGGGTCTATTAATAAGATGGTTTATAATAAATGATCCTGATTTTCTCATTAAACTACTTCCTTCATTGTAGTTTTTGAAAATGACATTACAAACTTTTCCAGCCTTGATAATGTTGATAGCAAATAGTTTAAACGTAACGAGAATTGTAGATCGGGTTCCCTCGAGTGCAGACTCTGAGATAGAGACTGGCAAGGCAGAAAGTTTATGACGGTGTGCTCTGATCAACACTGCCCAGGGGAGGAAAGGAAGCACAACTGGGTAGAAAGAGATGGCAAAACTGTGATGCAGTTTCAACGAAGCCCTCGGCCAACTCTGTGGGGAGTGCTGGAGGTGAGATGGCCCTTCAGAGTAGTTCTAAACTGGGAAGATTTAGATGTCTGGCTGATATTCTCCTGCACTGAATATGGGCTTCCCCCAGAAGTAGGCATGTCTTACTTCACCAGAGGCCACTTTTGGGTGGGAGAAGGCTGACAGCTAAAATCTGGAACCTGACGACACTCACAGAAGCTAGAAGAATGGGTCCTTCACACCTAGGTGGGGGCACAGATAACGGTAGGAGATCATGGTGTCCCGTACAAAGAGTTAAACACCATGAAAAATACATGGCTCTTAAAGAATCCCAGACTCAGCAATCATCTTAGAAAATGAACTTAGTAAAGTTTGTGTGAGAAAAGTGCAAATTGCTGAAAAAAAATCACTTATCATAATTGTTGAGGTTATAAGAAATTCTGCCACTCAAAGAGTTTTATAGTCTTATTTGCATTCTCTACCTATTTCCTGCTAATATTAAAAAAAATTTTTTTTGAAAGCAAAGTTACGTAAGGATAAACAACATGGACTGAGGAATTGATTGACTGTATTCAAAGTTAGTTTTACAGCTTACTAGTTGTCTCATCTTGAACAGTAACAACTTAGAGCCTCTGTTATTTCTACAGGTGAGAACAATGATGAGTTGAAAATTAAGAGAGATGGCAGTTTTTAATAGATTCTACTTTAATGCTTTTTATTTAGTGGTAGCTAGTGTTTATTTCTTTTTTTCCCAAGTATTCCAAATCAAATAGTGTTATGGAATCCTTAGGGTGATGCTTTTCTGGCTGGAAACTTCTCTGGCCAGTGTTGCCTTTGCCTGAGTTTTGCTTGGGCCCACCAGGCTGACCTGGCCTGCCAGGCTGTGCTTGGCTCTTGCTACCAGCCTGGATCCCATGCCTGCCAAGGGCAAGTGGAGTGGCAAGGGGTAGGTGAGTGAATTAGCATCAGGTCTGGACACTGCACACAGCCAGGAATGCCAGCTGTGGCAGGGTGGGCAGCTCCAGGTGCTGTCATGGGCTCCAGCTCCCTGTGAGGTTGCAGCTGGACCAGGCATATTGCCGGTAGCTTCCATGGTTGGTACCAGGGAACTCAGTGGCACCTGAAAGCTTGGAGACCCAGCAACCACAGAGCCCCAAAGAGAGTATCACAACCTTGGCTTCTGGAGCTCCCAGGTGTGGGCCCCTCAAAGGTCTGCAGCTTTTCTCTCCTTCTCTTTTCTTTCTTTCTTGTTGCCGGCTATGTGGAAAGCAAGGGGCATGTTTCTGCCCTGTTTGTGTTGCTGCTTTTTGAGCCCTATCATTTGGTGGATCCTGAATTCTCATCTTGCATCCAAGAAGAATAAGGTACTGGGACAAGTGGAGGGTGAGCAAGGCTAAGAGGAGCTTTTTTGAGGAACAGAACAGCTGAGAGAAGACCTGCACTGGGTAACTCCTCTTTGCAGGCAGGGTGTCCCAACAGTGTTCAGCTCTCAGCAGAGAGGAGACCCTGGAGTGGGTATCTCCTCTCTCTAGGTAGGTCATTCTATCATCTCTTCCAGTTTCACTGAGTCCAAAATTTTATGTGCCTCACAGGGGAGGAAGTGTGTTCTGATTGGTTCATGGGGAGCCATGGGCAAGCCTAGAAAAAGAACCCTAAGTACCCATTCTGTTCTATCAGTCTGGCCCCCAGGCTTCAGGCCTTCCCTGATTTGAAGGTGGAGTCTCACTAGGACCCACCTCTTTCCACCCAGGAGCCTGTTTGCATCCTGCCAACATCCGTAACACCCAGGCTGTTTGTGCCGAGTGGTGCCTACAGGCCAGCACAGAGCTGTTCTCAGCCCCACCTCTGACTCCTTCCCATGCTCAGTGATGCCCAAAGTCCAGAGGGGCCAAAGCAACAGGGGTCCCAGAGGGGACCGAGGCAGCAGGAGGTGTCAGTGCTGTCCTGAGTGTGTACACACCTGGCTGGTTGCAACAGTGCCCAGGCTTGGCCTCAACTTTGCTCTGAGACTCAAGTGTGCTCCAGAAGTGGGGAGAGGCCAGGCAACAGCAGCAGGCACTGCTGAGCCTGCAAGGGCAGTGGGGTGGGGGGAGCTTCCCGGTCCTGGCCCCAGAGAGTGCAGAGATGCCTGGGTGCCCAGCCAAGCCTGGGCAGCTGCAGCTCTGTCCAGGAGGGCAGGGATCTGGCTGGCTTCCAGCCCCCAAGAGCACAGGGAGGCCTTGGTCTGCATCAGCAGCCGCACCTGGGAGGGTGGGTCTCCTGGTGGTTTGCAGCTTTTCCCTGTTCCTTGGAGCACACAGTCCCCCACTGCACCTCCCCCACTACAATGGGTGCCATGGCAATGGCCATTCCAGACAGGTTGCTACTGCCGTCAATAGAATTCACTATTAATATCAATATTAGGAACTTTGCATTATTGTGTTACATTAGACATCACTCTTTTCTTTCTGGCAATAAAATTCTTCTTTGATGAAGATGGTGTATCTAAGAGGACATTGGAGCCTACAGGTAGGGAGTTCAATTAATGCTGACAAGTGGACTGTTGACTTTTACAGCAACGAGGCAGCAAATTTCTAAACGGTCAGACAACAACATTTGTGGCAAAAGAATATGACTGGCAATTTTATTGATTATGATTGAATGGTCCTTACCTTTTTTCCTACCCTGATTAACAACCTAGGAATTTAAAAATATTTCACAGCATTAAAATGACTTCATTTCAGAATTATTTATCAAACTAAAAGATCCCTCAGAAGACAGATTGTTGACATTCTATTTGCAACTGCTCTTACCCTCCACAAGAAGGGGTTATATAGTTCATAATAGAGCCACAAGAGAGATTGATGGCAGGAGTGGTTTGGTTTATCTTTAAATATCAGAGCCTTCTTTTTCTCTTTTTAAGCTCTACATTTAATTCATTCTTGCTGTTCTATGGCTGAGAAATAAGATATCTTTATCCCTTATTTTTCAAAATGCATCTTTCTTCTGCCCTTTATTTCTCCAATTCTTTTCCCTCAATATGCTTTTGAGTCTAAGTCTAACTAAGCCATTAAGTGAAAATGTGAAGAACCTTTATCCAACTTAATGGGTTAATTTTTGGGGGGAGAAGGTATGTGCATACGTTTTCCAAAGAAAATTTATGGGGAAAAAAATTAGAGTGGAAGACTGTGCATACGTTTTCAGTAGCCCTTCCAAAGAAAATTTATGGGGAAAAAAATTAGAGTGGAAGACAGAGACTGGATCATGAAAAGCCTTGTATGAAATGGAAAGAAATTCAGAATTTTCCTATGGCAAATGGAGAACAGTTAATAAATTTTGAGCAGGGGAATGATTAAATTTATATCAAGGATAATTAAAGATATAATAATAATAATCTATTTTGCTCAAAGTTTTGATATCTAAAGCATTAGATTTTTGTGACTCTAAATATTATTTTTAATGGACTTCTTACTCTATAAATGACTCTGATATAGTCAGACTGATATTTCCCTCATTTTAGAACACACCCTTGGAAGTTTGTTGTAAATGTTTCATTTAGTTTAATAAATATTGACGGGGGATTGAATGACTTTAGGAATCTTCCTAAAATACCAAGAGTTTACTCTCAGCTGAAGATTTTATGACCACTTCACTGAAAAACGTTTAAATTTCCTCCCATTGAATTCAACTCCTATTTTTAACTAGAACTACATTTTCAATATCTTGTCAGCCATTTCCATATGCATGTGCCTCTCGTATTGCTCTCTGAATATGATGAAAATCAGCTCATTTCTCCGTCTTTGAGTTGCACCGTTTATTAGCTCCTGCTGCATTCCACTTCCAATCAAGCATAGAGCCCTTGACGGTCTACTTCCAAATGAACCTCAAATATTTGCCCTTTTATCCATATTGATCGTTATAATACTGGTTCGAGTTCTCATCATTTTGATTCTGAACTGTTGAAATCGCCCCTTGACGCTGATCTTAATTTCTCATCTATCCAATGCACTTGTCACTCTGCTGTCATCATTATCTTTCTAAAGTACAGCTATGGTCATGTCACTCCCCTAAAGAGCCTTCTGTTGTCCCACAGAATCAAGTCCAAATTTGTTTGTTAGTGTGCAAAGTCAGTCAAAATCTGTCCACATTCTTTCTTCAGTAAGGTCTCAGAAAAGGAAATCTCTGATCCATGTAGGAGCAAATTTGTTGATGAAAGTACAATTAAAACAAAAATCTGAATGGAAGAGGAAAGGTTGAAACTGCCTTGCGGTAACCTGTTTTTTTGATTCTTGGGCAGAAAGAAGGGATTGGTTGAGTATTGGTGCAGACTGTTGCCAGACAAAAGGGTCCTTTAGTACACTAAGTTTAGAATCCAGGGAGCAGTTGCTCTGTCTGAAAAATTCAGTGAAGCAGACCATAAAAAAAAAAAAAAAAACTGCTGGAAATAGGTGATGTCAGAGCTCTGACAGGCACGTAAGTTGACAGGCAACAGTGATATTTAGGCAAATCAGAAAAGGTTAGAAAAGGGAGATGGAGATAACCCTCCAGTGGGAATTCTAGGAAAAAAAAAACTCCTTTGTAGACACAGCTAAGAATTCACCATCTACCAAAAAAGTATTTTCACAAATTGAAAATAACTACATTAACTGGTTTGTTGAATTCCAGAATTTAGGCCTGGCGTGAATTCAGAGGAATGCCCTCAACATCCTACTGTATGTGTGTCCTAACAAGCTCTCCATCACCCCAAAGACTGCATAACCCCTGCTAAATCATACTGGTGTGCTTGAAGTGTCCTATGAGCACCTTAGGACTCTTACACAATGAATTTCCTTACCATGGAATTCCAGTGCTTTCCAAATTCAAAAAGTCTGTGTTGAGAACCAGTAAAGCCAATTTCTGTGTTCCTTTTCATAGAGAACAGTAGCCATTTGTAAGTCTGAGACACAAGAGATCAGATACCCCTTAACTACATTCAATCCTTAGTGAACAGAAGTCTCAAACCAAATTTGATCTCTCATATACATTTTAAAAACACATTTATTAGTAACCAGTCATAAAAGAGTATATATGACCTGTTCTCTAGGTTCAGTGCTTCAAACATGATGTTGAAAAATTGTTCATTGAAGGCAAATGCAGAAATATCCCAGCAGCAGCCTTCTGTTCTGCTTAGAGTAGCATTAGCATTAGGCCTCCAGAAATCCAGAGAACTATTAAGGAACAGGCTCTGGTCACCATAGCATTCCTGTTCTTGGCTCACCTAGGGGTGAATGTGAAATGCATTTAGCTGTCCAAATAACCTCCCCTGTGAGATCACACTTCTCATAGCCATATGCCAATAAACTTCCAGTTTCTTGAATGCAAAACCCTTTTCTCATATTCACTATTTTACTCAGCAAAATGCATAATATTATTTAAGTTATGTAGTACAAAACTGTAATAATAGTTGTCTCTGTGGGCCCTTTATGACACAATGCTAGCTGGCTCAATGCTGGCTGACCACCACTGGAGTGTGGGGTTTTGCTTATAAGAGCTGATTGCCCCTTATTTATATTACTCCATGCAGATGTACTTTAAAGTTAATTACAGAAATCAAAACAATCTGGGTCATATCATGGTATGGAAAAAGCATATCCTTAGGGTGACCCTCCATGCCTAGAAACCTGGGAAATAACTCAGCTGAAGAAAGCTCTGTGAATTTCCTGACCACCAAATGTTCTCGGAAATCAGGCAGATTGGGATTAGATCTTAGCTTCATCCCTTAGTTCTGGAACAACCTTAAAGAACTACTTAATTTTACTGATCCTCTCTTTCTTCATCTAGACATTTGGCTAAAGATTTAGGCATGTAGGTATTCTATAAACACAACATCCAGTGGTATGCTGGAGCTGACTTGAACATGCTTATAAGTGTCCAGTAGCAAATTTTCAGAAACTTTACAGGATAGTTATTAACACAGATATTGGGAAAAAATCAAATTATACATACTTGTAATTAAATAAATTATATAGAAAGAGATAAGATACATTCAAAGTTGATCACTTCCCAAATACTTCCTATTTTACTATTTTTTCAAGTTCTTAACGTTACTTCTGTTCATAGAATAATATTGTACAGTTGTACATCTCTTCCCAACTCTGTTTTCATTGACGTCAGATAGCTTGGTAGCTTGGAATCAAGCGCAGTGGCAGTTTTTATACCATGCAAATCGCCAAGCACTCAAAAATCGGGGCTGGATTCATCATCTTGTGAATTGCTTCTAGACTAAAGAGAGTGATGAAGAAAATGTCGGTAATATGGATTAAACTTAAAACTGTATAATGTTTTTACTGTGTTCTGAGTGCTTCACATATATTATCTAATTTTAATCACATCTCTGTGAGCTAGGTAATACATTATTAATGTTTTAAGACGAGGAAACAGTACCAGTATATAAACATCTTGTCTAAGATCTCAAAAGTGGTAAGGGATAGAGCTTGAATTTGAACCCAACCAGTATAGCCTGAAAATTAATTTCTACAAAGAAGTTTTGATTTATAAGAAAGAGGTTGTCTTTTGAGAGAAAATAAACCTTTTCTCTTCTAAAATATAAAGAGCCTGAAGAAATCAGAGCATATTATCTCTCCATAAACCATAATGTGGGTAGAATTCATGATAATATAAATTAGGTTTCCTCCTAACAGAAGATGACATTTTACTGACTGTAGGAGGAAAGGAAGACAAGAGAAAAGCTTACCACCTTAGGGTTAGTTATTGTTGCGATCCCATGATATTTCTCAAATAGATTTGAGGGGACTGGGTCCCAATTGCTCTTGGGAACGGACACAATCCATGTCTCATCCTTAGCCTACAGCTTGGAGGGAAACAAACCTCCCACAGAAGTCTCCACCAGAGTGTGTTTCACAGATCTGAGTAAAAATGTCAGCATGGCCTGGGAAAGATCCATGAGACTCTGGGATCTCTGTGGCCACAAAAGAGCAACTCAATAGTTTCCCAGAACTTAGAGAGAGGTGAGGGGATTGAAAGTGTCCTTCGGTCACAATGAAGGCATGCTACTGGCAGACTTGCTGCAGGTACTGAAACTGATGTTTCAATACCAGACAGAAGGAATGATAAATCCACAGAAACAAATTGATATGAAACACCTTCCATCTTCCATACCGATGTTCACAGTTTACTGATATTTAACTTAGAGTTATGGAGTAATTTCTACTTTCACTGAGTTTACCTAAGGAATGATTAAAATGTTATGCATCAGAGAGAATAGGAATTTAGAGAAGATAATAAATTGAATCATAGAGACAGCTACTAGGATTCTTGCAAAGTAGTAAGAAACTATGAAAATGCTCTCCTCAGACAAAGTATATATGTTTATTTAGGAACTAACAAATAAATATAAAAGAATATCTCAGTGCAAATGTATTCATTTAGTATCTGTGTGTATATATGCGCACATGTCCACACACCTACCCCATCTTTGACTATTTAACTGATTTATTATTTACCCTTTTTTTTTTTTATAGAGCACCATATTTTACTGGGAAGTATCATTAACTTTTTGAAGCTGCCACTGTAGCTGAGGGTGCAGGTCTGGGGCCAGACTTCCTGGGTTTAAATACTGACTCTGCTTCATACTACTTGTGTGACCTCAAATGAATTACTTCACCTCTCTGACATGTAGTTTCCTTATCTCCAAGTCCTTATAGGTATGTTGGGAAAAGCAAATGTGCTAAGATGTCTACTTACAGACAAGAGTGTGTTTGCCATGTTCTCAGAAGTGTTCATGACAATTATTCTGTATGGCTTTCATTTTACTGAATGCTGTGCTCAACTTTCTTTTCTTGTCTTCATTCTGGTCACCGATGGTGTGCAGTTGTTGACAATGGGCAAGACCTCTATTCTCTGGGCTCCTCTGGAGTCTGTAGTATCACAATTGAAAATTGGAGTCTTCCTAGAAGTAGTTCTTTAGAGCATAACAATCTGAAAGATATCATGCTAGCCTCTTTATTCTCTTATCTACCTTGTTTATCAGGCTTTTCACGGGAAGTGATCTTTGAAAACAACAGAAGAGCAAGGATCTCATCAACAGTGATTCCCAGGAGACCCCACATATTAAAAAACTGTTGTTAATAAAGAAAAAATAAGTGTTGGAAAAAGAAAGTTATGGAATGCCTTCAATCATGAAAACTCATGTCTGCTGTGCCTTCCTTTAAATTGATGTTGATGGTGTTGTATTTTCCATCTTTCATCATGTTCTCTGGTTTCTGCATCACAGAGTCCGGTTTCTAATGAATGATTTTGATGCTTATGCTTTGAAGTTGTGAATCCATTTTCAGATCTTCCCATTTTGGAGGTTTTTTTGTCTTTGTTTTAAGAAATGGCGTTTGCCTTTTGTATAAATCCTTTGTGAATTTGTTAACATTTAATGAATATTTACCTTTACATTAAAAAAAAGAATTATCAGCACCTGGATAATTGTTTCTGTTTATCAACATGTTCCTTCTTAATCTCAAGAATGACATTCATGGAAAGGCCAGGAAAACAAACAAACGAAAAAAACACAAAAAAAATAAACATATGCAATAAATGATTGCTTTTAGTAGAATAGCCAGCCATAGATCTTATGAGCTTCACTAATACTGCTGGTTAAAGAAGGGCAATGAGTAGCTTGATTGCTCACTCTGGGATTCTGGAGTTGCTAAGTTATCAAAAGAGCATTGATTAAAATTTAAATCTAAATTGAGATCAAACTACAAAATGAAAAAGCAATCTGGATTTAAGTCTCCTGAAGATAGCAAATAGAGATTTAGTTTCTGTTTCTTTATTCAATAAGGGTTCAGAATAGATATGAAAGTGTTATTGCAACTTGCAGTCATGCAATTTACAAAATAATTACAAATCTGAAGTGCAAAGTACATGAAATTAGGTTAGTGGTCTTTTACACTCTCTTATTATTGGGAAACCCTAAACTCTTATTTTGCAGATAAATTCAGTTCCAGGACTATATAATCTGAAATATTCTACAGAAGTAAATTTTGATGTAAAATGGCCTGAAGCATATTCAAAACAATTCAAAACATAGGCTAACATTGCACATTAATTTTTTTTACTGTTAGGAATTGCTTTGCTTTTATTCTTTGAAAATTTAAAGTTATTCACAGTTAAGGAATAGTATAGAAAACTGAAATACAATCGAGATTATAGATTTAGTATTACTTATCCTGATGTTTTTCGTAACATTTGATTTCCTGTTGTTTCAGTGACCTATACTTTTCAAAAAAATATTTCCCAGAAAATAAGACACTATTCTCCTTACTCTTTATTTAGGAGTAAGGACTTCCTACTGAGGCTAATATTGAAAGAAATTCTGAAAACATAAGAAAAGAGAGACGCGTTTTCTTTAGAAGTGTGAGAAGTCTTTAAAAACGTGGTAGAGTGTAATGAAGCCATTTACCTTCTCGCTTATCAAAATATCAGTTTTGTTTCATTTTGAGAAAGAAAATTTGAGATCACATATTCACTGGGAATAATGTACCCTTTTTTTGAGAGACTCATCTGATTAAGGAAGACCTTGGGGCCCAAGTTTCTTCATATGTAAGATGAAGTTCATTAGATTATCTGTCTAGCTCTGGTATTCTTAATTTTCCTAAGAATTCTAAGTGAAAAATAAGCCAATGTCTTCTAAAAGAAAACATTTATGGAAGATGCTTCTAATAATTTTTCTTCCCCTATTTCCACCAGAGTAATTGTTAGAATGACTTTAAAGCAACACTGTAATTGCCGCTACTGAGCTGGTTGTTACCTGATTAATTTCAGGCTATTGCATTCCACACTGAAACTTCAGAATTCCACAGCCATCATCAAACAATTCCCTATAGTGCTAGCAGTGTACATTTGAAATTTGGGAAAACACTAGGGATTATAGCCCACCTGGAATAATCTAATAGTAGTTGCCGGGGTAAAAAGGTAACATAAACAACTTCTTAAGTATCTAATTTCCATGACGCCCTAAATGCACTGCCCTCTTAAATTGCCAAAGTTTACTTTATCCTCAATCTCTGGTGCTCGATATCATTATTGTTCTTTACATATGTGTATTCATTTCAAGACTACCACAGCTCTTGCTATTATAAAATGTCATTTCTTACTCTAATGCTGATTTTGTCTGTCAGGTTTCCCTAACTCTCCAGTGCATCTAATAACTAAGTTCAGTGGAGGAAATTATTCTCCATGAAGTTCTAATAGCTGTTTCAGCAACGAAAGACATTTATACATGCATTTCAAATCGTGAAGATGGGAAGGCAGTGTGGTTGTATGCTCTCAGTTGTTGAGCAATGTGTATTTTTTCCAGCTGGTTTTATTTTGCTTTAAATTAGACATTTCAATGTGATTAGGTTTTCTCGGATAAAAGCTAGGGAAAACATCTCAAAAGACGTAGAAGTGATCTTCTTGGTATCCTTTCTTCTACCTGAGGCTTAGTATACTTATCCTATCTTAATGCTTTTTAATTAGTGAAAGACAGAGGAAGAAATGGACAAGTTTATTGACTTGGCTATTTAAATAAATGTTTTTGATCACAACAATAATAAAGTGTTGTTAACATTTAATGGAAAAGTTCTAGGAATTCTGCCTGTTTTGTAATGCAGAGTGTGATCCTAAAATCAAATAAATGCTTTCACATTGTTTATTTTTGTGCTTCTCTTCAGAAAGCTCCATTGGACATTCACATTGATGAAAACTCAGATTGTGATTATCTGAGCCTAGAACCTTACTCCGCATATATACACATACATAAGTACTAGGTAGTTTTGAAAGACGTAATATATACTGAATATTCCAGGACTGCATGTACCATGGAAAGAGCAGAATAAATTAACTTTTCAAAAATGTTATCAAGAGTTATTTACTATTTTGGAGAGTCAGATGGCAATATCATTGGTGGGACTGAATCACCAATTTGACACATATCCATATCAATCTGCATTTATAACTGACACATTAACTCTTATTTAAAAATGTCAAAAAGAGTCATAATATTTATTAAATGCTTTCTTGCTTTTCTTAAATACACACTATTCTCGATAAGTAGGTAAATACATTTGACTGTTTCAATATCATCTCTAGTGTTGTGTCAAGTATTTGCATAGAGAATTATAAATTATGTTATTATGAAAAACATTAAACAAATTCACTTATAATGCTAGAAAGTTTTACTGATTTGAAAATAAATTATATGTAATTAAAATATGCTATTAATTTTATTTTAATATAGTAAAAATTACAGTGACATAAAGTATTTACTATAAAGATATTAGTTCTGAAAAGTTAGAGAATGATATCTTTAATTTTTGAACTTATATATGCATTTTTATCCAGAACTATTAGAATAAAATAACAATAATCTTTTAAATGAGAGTTTGCATGCTCAAACATTTTTACAAAAAAGAAAGATATACATAGAATAATTTGAGGGAAAATATTGGGTGAAATATGGTTTTAGAAACTAAATACATGCATAGTTTAAAAAGCATAGTTACCCTCAGGAAATGTGTGCATTTCCTGAGATTTTCTGTTAGTAAGCTGAAACATGATCTAAATCAGGGCCTCTACCTTCCTAGTTTCTTGCTGTCAAGATGTTTCCATGAAGTTGAATTATAGACAGTGGATGTAGTGCTCCTTCTCAGGTTATTAATTTTGTATAAAAACATTAAACTGTTTATATTTTAGTCTCCTTATTATTAAATGTTGACCATATATCCCCACAGTTAGAAGTTGAAACATGTAATATTCTCAGATCTCTTACAGTTTCAAACTGAATACATGACTTCTCTTTAAATTGTACATAATACAATTTTGAATTAAAAAAAGAAAAAACAAAAACAGGAGCTAACCTCATAAACCTTGTATTCTAGTCTCTAGCACGAGTCTTGACTTTCTTATTGTTGCTGTCATTGTTTCGTTTTTTGAGACAGGGTCTCGTTTTATCTCCCAGGCTGGAATGTAGTGGCACAATCACAGCTCGCTACAGTCTTGATCTCCTGTATACCACCCCACTCTGCTAATTTTTAAATTTAATATAGAGATGTAGTCTCACTATGTTACTCAGGCTGGTCTCAAACTCCTGGGCTCAAATGATCCTCCTTCTTTGGCCTCTCAAAGTGCTAGAATTACAGGCATAAGCCACCTTGCTCCACCTTCTAGTCCTGACTTTCTAGTTTAATTATTAGCACTGATATTTGGCAATTCATCCATCCATGTCCAACATGTTTAATATGTACATACCTTCTTTATCTTTTTTGCAGATAGGAGCAAATGACATAATGAATGCAAAAATGCTTTTTAAACATAACGTGTTATACAAACATGTCAAAGACTTTCTTGATTTCAGAACAGGGTAGAGTAAGTTGTACTTGTTTCTTTGGAAATAATCTACTTGTTGGACTCCTCTTGGTATTTCTATTTTATCTTTACTAAAAGCATCCTAGAGACTGCCAAGCAGAAAGAAAAATTCACCTTCAACTGAGATTTAAGTAAAATAAAACTAAACTTAACTAAATAAAATAAAAAAGTAGCCAAGATCATCAGACATGAAGCTATGGAATTTAAAGGGAAAGAGAGATGTGACCCATTAACTTTATAGGTAATTCTACTCTTATTTACATGTTAAAGCAACAGGAAAACAATCTGAAACCTGTTAGACAAAATTTACTCTCCCAGACTCTTTTCTACTGAGTTCCAGTCACCCAAGGAAAAATCAGAATGTGTTTTAAAAAGGTTGATGATGAGAACCCAAAGAAATTAAAATAATAGAGATGGGTTAATAGATAAAAGTAATTAAAATTAGAATATGAAAGACATAAGAAAAACATTTCTTTAAAAAATTTGATTTTAAATTTTTTAAAGAAATTTGTGTCATACCATAGTGATCTATTTGTGTCCTATAGAAGCCAAAAGAAAATTGTCTCCTCTTTCTTTTTTATCATAAGAATAATTTGAAAATCCTTTAATGTAGTTCATTATAAGATTTAAATAAAATTATACCACCAAAATTTTCTTTTATATATATATACATTTTTTTTATTGTACTTTAGGTTCTGGGGTACATGTGCAGATCATGCAGGATTGTTGCATAGGTACATACATGGCAATGTGGTTTGCTGCCTCCTTCCCCCTGTCACCTATATCTAGCATTTCTCCCCATGTTATGCCTCCCCAACTTCCCTACCCCCACTGTCCCTCCCCTAGTCTCCTCAACAGATCCCAGTATGTGATGCTCCCATCCCTGTGTCCAAGTGATCTCATTGTTCAACAGCCATCTATGGGTGAGAATATGTGGTGTTTCATTTTCTGTTCTTGTGTCAGTTTGCTGAGAATGATGGTTTCCAGATTCATCCATGTCCCTGCAAAGGACATGAGATCATTGTTTTTTATGGCTGCATAGTATTCTATGGTGTATATGTGCCACATTTTCCTTGTCCAGACTATCACTGATGGCCATTTGGGTTGGTTCCAGGTCTTTGCTATTGTAAAAAGGGCCACAATGAACATACGTGTGCATATGTCTTTATAATAGAACAATTTATAATCCTTTGGATATATACCCAGTAATGGGATTGCTGGGTCAAATGGGATTCTATTTCTAGGTTCTTGAGGAGTTGTCACACTGTCTTCCACAATGGCTGAACTAATGTACATTCCCACCAACAGTGTAAAAGTGTTCCTATTTCTCCACATCCTCTCCAGCATCTATTGTCTCCAGATTTTTTAATAATCGCCATTATAACTGGCTTGAGATGGTATCTCAATGTGGTTTTGATGTGCATTTCTCTAATGACCAGTGATGATGAGCATTTTTTCATGTTTGTTGGCCTCATGTATGTCTTCTTTTGAAAAGTATCTGTTCATGTCCTTTGCCCACCTTTGAATTTTTTTTTTCTTGTAAATCTGTTTTAGTTCTTTGTAGATTCTGGATATTAGCCCTTTAGTCAGATGGGTAGATTGCAAAAATTTTTTCCCATTCTGTTGGTTGCTGGTTCACTCTAATGATTGTTTCTTTTGCTGTGCAGAAGCTCTGGTGTTTAATTAGATCCCATTAGTCTATTTTGGCTTTTGTTGCCAATGCTTTTGGTGTTTTAATCATGAAGTCCTTGCCTATGCCTATGTCCTGAATGGTTTTGCCTAGGTTTTCTTCTAGAGTTTTTATGGTGTTAGGTCTTAAGTGTAAGTCTTTAATTTTCAATAATAATATTAAATAAAGTACAACCCAAAAGGTAAGATAGAAACCAAACAACAAAGCATTGAATAGAATACAGGCTCAAAACTACTTAGCATTATTGTAGCAATAATAAATTCTAAATGTCATCAGTGAAAGTTGAAAGGGTGCAAATTACACACCTAAAATATAATTATGTAAGATAAGAGAAACAACAGGCAGGGTTTGCATAATAAAACTTTGTTCTGCTATAAGAAACAAATGGATGGAAATAATACACCTAAATTAAAATTAAGATCAAAATTATAAAGCAAGATAAATATTAAAATATAATTGACAAACATCAATTTATACAGATGAAACTGAACATAATATAAGTTTGAAGTTACCTCAGCTAAGCCTCCTTTTTCAAGGTCAGAGCCCTAATGAAGATATAGCAGGACTCTGAGTATTGGGATGGTGTGTGTGAATAGATGCAGTTGAGATCCTTCGATTTCTAGATTCTTGTGAACCATCTGGGCCTACCGCAGCAGCCATTCCCTATTATTAGGAGATGGTACCGACCCATCTTGTTCAAAGACCAGGCAGGAGCCTCATGCAAGGCAAGTGCCTTGGAAGATAATACTCCCTCCAGTCAGGCTCTGCCTCTTTCCTCCCACCTGACAACAAAGAAAAAAACAAAGAAACAGATTTCAACATAGCTGAACTGTGTAAGTGCAGGTCTGGCTAAGGGGGGTTATGGACCATGCACCAAAGAAACCGCAGGATCTGGTTAATAGGTACCTACCCAGAATTTGAGAGAGTATATATGGGATTGAATTCTGAGAGTGTTAAATGAAGGATAAAACATAAAGTCAGACAACACAGAGGATACACTATCTATGACTTAACATGTGGCAAGTATTTGAGGAAAATGTGCTTGCATGTTGATGGGATGACTCTTGGAAACCTGGAAATAAATGCTGGCCATAAGTGACATTAAAATGTCAGAATTGGCATGCACAGAGTGGAGTGGATGTACTACGTAACGCCAGAACACCTACTAACCAACTCTGTTCCATGGGAGAGCCCAGAGATACTCCATTTATCAAAAGGATAAAGAATATACTGGTGAGAGGGTAGCCTACTTACTACTACTAAGTCAATGCTATATGTTCTAAGTTTTTTTATGGAACCATTCCCCCAAGGGACCAGAGTTCTGTTCTGATTACTACTGCTCCAAAATATATTATCAATAGCTTAAAAAAATTATTTTATTCTGCTCATGGAGAGAGGTGCACTAGTTTATACTCCATGACATCTAGGACCTCAGACGGGAAGACTCAAAGACTGGAAATACGTCAAAAGCTGTTTACTAGAGTTATAGAAAAGCTTATTCACTTATATGCCTGGAGACAGAGCTAGGATGATAGGAAGATTAGGATTTCTGCGCCTCTATACATGGACTTTTCACATAGCTTAATGTCTTACAATATGGCAACATCAGACTAGTTAGTATTTTTATATGGTAGTTGAGGCTTTCTGGGATAAGTGCTTCAATGGTTAAGCCTGAAGTGTATCACCTTTTTGACCTAGATTTAGAAATCATGCTTCATCCTTTTTGGTGCATTCGTTTGGTTATTAGTTAGTCACAGTCTGCTCAGAATCATAGCCCTCATCTCTCAATGGGCAGAGAATCAAGGTCAGATTTTAGAGAAGTGTGTGGAATGACAGATATCATTGTCTTCATTTTTAAACAAATAATCCTACCACACACTGACATCAGCATCATTGAGAAGCTCAGTAATGTCTGCCCTTATCGAGGCTAGGACTGATAGTAAGATGTGCTGTCACAGAACTGGCCTTTATTATGGCAATGCTAATAATAAGATTTTAAAATAAGAAAGGCCAGGTGTTTACAAATATCATGATCAGTGATGAGATTGGAGTGGCGGCCAAGGGAGCCCAACCTTTGGGGAAGTACAGAGATAGTATTCTTGGACACGTGAGTGAAGGGCAGTCAACAAGTTGACTGCTTCATTCATATCATGAAAAGAAATCAAGGAGGAATAAGCAGAAGACTGAAGGTAATCGCCTCAGTAAAAAGTCATGATTCCTTCCCCGGTTTCTGTACCTGAGCCAACATTCAGAGCTGGAATCCATTAACTGAAGGAGAAGCCGAATTCCTATAAGGAGGGACCTTGTAGCACTGCAGCGAGAGTATTCAGTAGCAATTCCGCAGTCTTCCCTAAAGTGATTTATAAAGATTAACTTATGTAACTGTGCATTGCAAAGAGAGAAATACCCAGAGCTTTAGAGGATTACTGGAAAAAAGGTCTGACTTAAAATTTGCACTCAGGGACGCAAAGTCCCAACATGGCCCTCCTGTTAGAATGGGGGCCCTCCTGTTAGAATGGCAGCCAGGGAATAAAAGGAATCCTGGCCCAGGTCCTGCTCACAGTGGAGCCACTGTGTTCACAGACATACCATGTGGCCATTTTTACAATATCTAATGGAATGCACATCTTTGGTAGTTGACAGGATTCTCAATTGTTTTACCAGGGGTAAGAGCTCTTATAGAGGGGAAGGCCTCTGAAATTGCCTCCTTCTCTCTAAGACAGTAAACCAATACTGCATCTTGGAGTGAAACGCAGAAGTAAATGCCACAGAATGCAGGCTGGTGTCTAGTCTATTCTCATTTAATTAACCAGTCTGGCCTTTATAGAAACGTGATAGGTCATGATGGAGGACAATGGAATTCCATGAACTTAACCAGATAGTATCCTCAATTGCAGCTATGCTGACTGTGGTATCTTTGCTAATGCAGATTAACAAAGATTCTGGCATATGATATGCTGTCACTGATCTGATGAATGCCTTCTTTTCCATCCCTATCAGAAAAACAGATCACAAGTTGTTTGCATTTATTTGGGGCAAACAACATTATACGTTTGCTGCATGGCCCCAGGTCTATGTTTTATTTACTGGTATCTGCCATACTACATTCAAAGGGGACCTAGACTGGACACTCTGTGGTATATCAGATTGGTCCTGTCTGTTGGGGACATCGTGTTAATACAGTTAGATGGGTGCAATATGTGTGCACTGTGTTAAAACACGTGGATTCTGTAGGATGGGAGATAAACTCTATTCAGAGACCTGTCATATCAGTGAAAAGCTTAGGGAGGGTAGTGGCCTGGGGAATGCCAGTACATCTATTACCTCCCACAAGAAAGGTAATTGCTTTTCTTAAAAAAAAAAAGGTGGGGAGCAATCCTTGGTAGACCTTTCCAGGTTCTGGAGAAAGCATATCCTATGCTTGGAAGTATTCGTCTAACCCACATGCTAGGTGATGTGAAAGGCTGCCCACTTAGAGTAGGGCCTATAGCAAAAAAGAGCTCAGCAACAGGCCCAGGGAGCAGCAGCAAACTATATTTTATTTAGAAAGCAGCAAGTGAAATGGTCCTTTGTAGAGATCTAACCATGGAACATCAAGTGACCAGTTTCATGTAGCCAGAGATGACCACCCTGAGCAGAATTACGCTGACCCACCCAGTCAGAAGGTCAATCAGGCCAAGCAGTAATCCAGCATAAGAAGGAAGTGAGGCTGGCCACGGTGGCTCATGCCTGTAATCCCAGCACTTCGGGAGGCTGAGGCGGGCGAATCACCTGAGGTCTGGAGTTCGAGACCAGCCTGACCAACATGGAAAAACCCCATCTCTAAAAATACAAAATTAGTGGGACATGGTGGCACATACCTGTAATCTCAGCTACTTGGGAGGGTGAGGCAGGAGAATTGCTTGAATCTAGGAGGTGGAGGTTGTGGTGAGCTGAGATCGCGCCGTTGCACTCTAGCCTGGGCAACAAGAGCAGAACTCTGTCTCAAAATAAATAAATAAAGGAAGGAAGGAAGGAAGGAAATGATTCCACAAGTCCTAGGCACAAGCAGGATCAGATGGCCCAAGCAATCTACTCAAGAGGTGGTGCAAACCCTCCTTACCATCTCACCTACCACCTCTTGCCCCTGGCTTCAAGTAGCGGCTGAAGTCCTTCTGACCATCTGATAGAGAAGGAAAAAAGCCGGCTTACTTCATGAATCAGTTTTCTGAGTATATAAGTGAGAGCTGACGATGAGCTGCTGCCCATTACAATCCCATTCAGGGCTGGTCCTGATTAAAAGTGGTGAGGGGGAATTTTCCCACTTCTCAGAGTTCTGGGTGGTATATTTAGTCATCTACTTAGTATGAATAGAAAAATAAAACAGAAAAGAATATATAGAGGCCCATGGATGTTGATACTGATCAAACAGGGGTCTGCAAAAGAAAAAACTGGAAGATATAGACTGAGGAATTCTGGGGAAAAGGCATGAGAATGAATCTACAGGGATAGATATGCAGTAAGAAGTTCTTATCCTAACAATGTACTTTAACTGGTATCAGGTGTAAACACCCACTAGAAAGCCCCTGTCACTGAAGAGATGTTAAACAAATAAGTTAACAGTCATCTAGCTAGCTTCTTCCATTGGCTACCCCAGTGCTGATAGACTGAATATAAGGAATCTTATGGAAGTGGAGATGGAGTCTACTAATGGGCCTGAAAGCTCGAGCTCTCACTCATTAAGTATGACCCAGCTTTTGTTCCTGCTGAATGTCCAGTTTGCCAGCAACAGAGATCAGCACTGAGCCCCTATTTGGTATTATCTAAGACCAACCACCCACTTCATGCAAAGTGACTTATTGGACACTTTCATCCTGACAGGGAAGCAAGTCGTTATGATTGGGATTGACGCTATGTGTCTGCATTTTTGCACACAGGGCCTTGGCCAGCACCAGTATTAGAGAGCTTGTAGATTCTTTGATCCACCAACGCAAGGTCCCAAATAAGATTGCAGTTCACCAAGTGTATTAGTTTGCTAGGTCTGCCATAACAAAATACCACAGACTTGGTGGTTTAAACAACATAAATCTGTTGTCTCACCATTCTATGTCTTGGAAGTCCAAGAACACGGTGTTAGCAGATTTAGTTTCTTCTGAGCCTCTCTCCTTTGCTTGCAGATGGCTACCTTCTTGCTGCGTCCTCACGTGGTCTTTTGTCTGCATGCACGCACATTTTTCTCTTTGAGGGTCTCAATTTTCTCTTCTCATAAGGACAGTCATTTGAAGCCAGCTAGCTTCTTCCATTGGCTACCCCAGTGCTTATAGACTGAATATTTGGAGTCTTATGGACTGTTGTCCAACAGTCAGATTGAATCAGAGGCCACCCTAGTGGTCTTTTTTAACTTAAACACCTCTTTAAAAGTCAATCTGCAGCTACAGTCAGATTCTGAGCTACAAGGGATTAGGGCTTCAACATATGGATGTTGTCAGGAAGGAACAGGGGAATGAAATTCAGCCTGTAACATCAAGGAATTGACTATAGAATGAAGAAAGAATGGCAGTGGGCACATGAGCCTAGCACATACTGCACCATCTATAATCTACTGCCCAACAGAGAAATGGAAGGGTCTACTGAAGATGAGCCTGTCACCAGTGCGAAGGTGACTACCTGAGAGGATTGACATTATGTAATTCTATACCCTGAGAAGGTAAAATGCCTGGGTCCAGGAAGCAAAAGTGGACGTGCTAATAGTACCAATACTTTTAGTAACCTGTTCTGTGTTTTCTATCTTCCACCCTGGGGCTGTCTGGGTGTAGAGATCCTCATTCCCAAAAAAGAACACTTCTGACAGGGGGCATGGTAACAATCCTATTAAAGTTTAAGCAAAATATGTTGGCTGAGCAATTCAGGCCCTTCATGCCAAGCTATCAGCAGGCAAAGAAATGAATTATTATATTGGTGGTGGCAATTGAACTTGATTTCATCAGGAGAAAATGAGCTGCTGTAATATGATTAGGAACAGAAGAGTATGTGTGGTGTCAGGTGATCCCCTGGGACATCTTCTGGTGTTTCATGCCCACTTAGATAAAAAATGGGAATGAGGGGATGAGGATCTGGGCCATTCTTCCAGTCAAGACTCCCCAGATTGCCATCCAAGCATGAGGAAGATTCAGAATGTGTGGCAGAATAGAAGACAATGAGTAAAAGTTATGACCTTGAGACCAACTTCAGTATCTGGCTATAGTTTGTTCTACTGATCCTTTTCTTACAAATTCCCTGGAAAATCTTTCCAGATGGGCCAAACTTAACCCAATTTGCTCTAAGAAGCAACTGAGTGGTACCAGGGATGAACTATGAAAAATGTGGTGTCTGATCCATTCTTTAGGGTAAATGCACTCATTGGTATGTATGTTGCTGGTTTCTCACAATTGAGTCCTTCCCCTAGAATTTCCCTAAGCTCTAAGAAACTGCCTCACCCCATGTTTCATTCCCTCTCATGGGGTGTCATATGGCTAATAGGTAGTTGACAGGCTGATGTGGGCATACAAAGCCTAGCCCCCTTACCTCAATGGGGATATCAGAAGGACCATTACAGATCTAGAGCTCCTGGTAGAATTGTCAGAGGTCTCAGTTAACACTGTAGGATGACTCAATCTTTCCCTGTGCCCAATCCTGACTTTTTTATGGGTATTTCTCTGAGACCATTCCCCAGTAAACTTTCTGCATGCCCCTCTTCATCTCAGAGTCTGTTTCCATGGAGCTGAATCTATGACAGATGTACATTACATTTAGATAGTCTATGAACAGTCAGACAAAATAACTTGGGAAATGTTTTTAGCAATAAATTGAGAACTACATACTTTGAATAGTGGAAAAATAATCCTTTCTTTAACCCTTTACCTATTCTTGAATGAGTCTGTGGATGATTTGAATAGGCTATAATTTTGTGCTGCACTATGTTAAAATGAATTAGTGTGGTTTTAAAAATAAATTCTACACTAGTAATTTAAAAGACAACTTTCTCTACTTTCTAAATTCTTCCTTCCCCTAGATGTTGTTGATACTATATTACTTAGCATGTAAAATCATATCCCATTATTGTTGCTACTTAAATCATTCTCTTCAGTCTCATTAGCATGAGAGTAGAGATATTATTTTCTGCTTCTCTTGTGAATCCCAGATTCATAAGAGACATACTTGGCGCATCATTGATAGCTTTAATTGATGGATTAACCCAATTTACATAAAACTAAAGCATGAATTTTCTTCTTTCCTTTAGATATTTTTCTTATTCAATCCAAACTTAAAAATGTTTGAGACAAAAATTTACATTAATTTAACTTCTCCAAAATGCATAGCATAATTCATACACTGTTTTAACAAGCCCTTACACAAAAGCAAAATATCATTATCAAACACATATCTGTGGCTTTAATTTCGGACTCAGAATCTTAGTAAATTCTTTAGGGTAATATCATTGTGTCACAAAGTAACGTAGTGCTGCAATGATAATTATGTGCCAAAAACATGCTTTTGCATGGGGATCCTGAAAGAGTGTTTGAGGCCCATATCCTTTCTGCTACTCACATAACATCTACAGTTCCTGTTTTGTCTGCCTGAATCTATTTAATGTCTTACTGCTTTTTAAAAAAAATTTATGGTGAAAGGGAAGTCCTAGTCTTAAATTCTGAGTACACCTAACTCAAATTGTAATAAAAGGCAGCCTTCTATATTGGCCAATATTTTCTATGTCTCAAAGCACCAAGATGGTTGACATCCAATTTTCAAGACACTATAAATCAAAGTATTATCGAACAAAAGTGGAAGTTATGCTTATTTTCTAAAGAAAAAAAGGAAAACCAAAATACATATTTCTTCCCCATACACTTTATACACACTTACACACACCTACACACCCCAGGTATACCATCTTAGTCAACAGTGTACACAATCACTGTGGCTTCCAAACTTTGATATCTTTAGAATCACCTGAGGGAGCTTAGAAAATAAATTCCTCAGGTCCTGGACATTTTGATTTGGTAAGATTGGTGTGAACATAGGGCATATGGATTTTTTTCCCAAACTCAATGATTCGTTACACCAAGTTTGGTCCCAATTGAAATAAAAAGAATTAAGTAACAAACTAGCAGCTAATATTTTACACACAAATTATATGTGAGGAATATTTATTTATTTACATTTGAAATGAAGTCTCACTCTATCAACTAGATTGGCGTGCAGCGTTGTGATCTCTGCTCACTGCAACCCCCATCTCTCTGGTATAAGCAATTTTCCTTCCTCAACCTCCCAAGTAGCTGGGATTACAGGTGCCCACCACCACGCCTAGCTAATTTTGGTAATGTTAGTAGAGATGAGGTTTCACCATGCTGGCCAGGTTGGCCTCGAACCTATGATATGCCGCCTCGGCTTCCCACAGTGCTGGGATTACAAGCATAAGCCACTGCTCCTGGCCAAATTATACATGAAGAATTCAATGTCTGATTCTGATAATGTAAATTTTGTTATCTCTCTCTCTATTTTTTTAAATTTACTTTTATAATAAAGTCAAGGCTCTGAGATGTTCCATATTAGAGTACTGTTTACTTTTGTCAGAATGCAGGGTCCCTGTGGATAATTTCATATAATATTTGGGATTTCCCAGGCTGTGTTTTTTACAACAGTGAAAATATCAGCAATATTCAGATTTGTGATCCAGCACATTCTCAAATGATTTTCTCTTACAGTAGAGGTCCACTTTAAACCAGTTGCTCAAGGAATACATCTTCACATTCGCACTGGTATTCTGACTTCAAGAATTTCTTCCTTCTATGAAATTTTCAAAATAAATTTAAAACTTTAGTTGCCAATATTCAGTATTGAGCTGAATAATCTCCACAAAATTGCTTCACTTCCCTACATAATAATTTCCTCATTCGAGGAATAAGGGATAATCCTGAAGGCTCCTTACTGAACTATACATTTAAGTTAGGTAGTTTTTTCTGAAAAAGACAAAGAACACCCATAGCCCAACAGCGACACAAAACACAACTACAAAAATAAAGAACCCAGCTTACAAGGGGGTGTGAGGCTGGGAGGGGGAAATCAACTGTGTTTTACCTTTGGATGCTCAACTACTCAGTTTATTTATAATAGTATCTGTATCTCTCAGATCTAGACACTGTCATCTTCTTGGGAACAGAGGAAGCTGAGATGATAAATGTGTTTTGCTTCTCTGTTAGTCAAGGTTCTCCAGAGAAACACAACATACTCACGCACAGACACAACATATCTCAACAAATTGAATGCAGAAACAGGATAATCCAGATGCCTTTTATTAATCCAGATACTAAAGAGATTTTTCAAAAATATAAAACAACGCCACTCAGCATATTTTTTGGTTTAAGAATAAAATTATTTTTTATAAATGTTGTTTGTGTTTAACAGGTAATAAACTTCTTACCAATATTTTAAAATTATCTAATAAATATTATATTGATTTCTTATATTTAATTTTATAATATATGTTCTTCAGAGGTTTTAGTAAATGTTAAGAGCATAAATAGGTTGAGACCACACATTATAATCCACTGAGCTAGGTCATTCTGTCTAAGGATAAAGTCTGTAAGTCTTGGTGGATTCTTATGCACTGGTCTCAAAAGAGTGAGCATGGCTTAGAAACTCTTAAGCTCATCTGTATATTTTGTATCCCTTTAATTTCAGCAGTGAGAACACATTTTAACACTAACTGTGGTCCTTTACTGTAGTTACAAATGAAAAACCTTTCTGACACTTATTGTAATTAGAAAAGCTTGATGTGTTGGTATAACCTATCGCTCTTTGGCTACAAACATGACAGGGATGTCCAACCTGTTTGCTTCCCTAGGACACACTGGAAGAAGAATTGTCTTGGATCGTACATAAAATACACTAACACTAACAACAGTTGATGAGTTACAAAAAAATCTCATTATGTTTTAAGAAGGTTTATGAATTTGTGTTGGGCTGCATTCAAAGCCATCCTGGGCTGCATGTGCCTCATGAGCCATGGGTTGGACAAGCTTGCTGTATGGCAAACTACTGTATTAAATACTGTAGGCAATTATAATACATGGTAAGTATTTGTGTATCTAAGCCTGTAAACATAGAAAACGCACAGTAAAAATATGGACAACAATCTTATGAAACCACCATTGTGTATGCTGTCTGTTGTTGACTGACACATTGTTATTCAATATGTCACTGCATATGTATTTTATTGGTATATATAAGAGATAATTTATTAGGGGAATTGTCTCATGTGATTATGATGTTCCACGGCATGCCATCTGCGTACTAGAGTGTCAGATAAGCTAATAGCTTAGCTCAGTCCAATTCAAAATGCTTGAGAGCCAAGGAAATGATGGTATAACTTTTAGTCTGAGGCCAAAGGCCTGAGAAACTGGTGGGGTGCTGGTACAAGCCCCGGAGTTTTAAGGCTTGGGAACCTGGAGTACAGACATCCAAAGGCAAGAGAAGAAGCACAGAAAAGAGAGAGAGAAAATTTCCTGTGCTTTTTTGTTCTCTTGAGGCTGTCAGCTGATTGGATAGTGCCTGTCCACGTTGGATGAGGACAGATCTTCCTTACTAATTCACTGGTTTGCATGTCAGTCTCTTCCAGAAACACCCCCACAGACATACCTAGAAATAATGCTTTACCAACTATCTGGGTTTTCTTTAATTCAGTTAAAATGACACCTAAACCAATATTTTATTTTATTTAAACCTGTGAAATGCTATGCAATTGCTGAGGAGTGATTTATTTCCAATGATGCAGTCACTTTTAAAACAGGTGTAATATGATACTAAGAAAAATGTATGTTTTGTGGATTTGGGGTGGAGAGTTCTGTAAATATTTGTTAAGTTTACTTGTTCCAAGTCTGAGTTCAAGTCCTGAATATTCTTGTTAATTTTCTATCTCATTGATCTGCCGAATATTGACAGTATAATGTTAAAGTCTCCCACTATTACTGTGTGCGAGTCTAAGTCTCTTTGTAAGAGTATTATGATCTTATGAGACCATTGTTGTATATGTGGTCCATCATTTACCAAAACATCATTATGCAGTGCATAACTGTGACTGTAATGTATTCCCTTTGCTTACTATTGCGTAGTTTACGATTCATTTATGTGGATGCTTTTTATAAGGGAAAAGATTAGGAGATAATGCTATGCTACATAAGATTCTGCCTCAGCTTTCAGAGTTCACACTGCCTTGGGGAAAGCAGATAGAGGTAAAAAATATTATAGCAGAAAGTAAATCTCAAACAGAAGGTATTAAAAATAAGTCCCTATAAATAGAGAGGATTTCCTGGAGGCAGTGGGACTTCTGGATTTGGGGAATTGATACAATTTTTTTAAAGCTTTTAATCTTTTAATTATTTTTAGAGACAGGGTCTTACTCTGCTGCCCAAGCTGGAGTGCAGTGATTTGGTCTTGGCTCATTGTAGCGTCAGCCTGCTGGGCTCAAGTGATCCTTCCACCTCAGCCTCCTGAGCAGCTGGGATGACAGGTACATGCTACCATGCCTGTTTTTTTTTTTTTTTTCTTGTAGAGATAGGGTCTCACTATGTTATCTAGGGTGATAAGATTTTAATATATGAATAATATGAAGAGATGTGATTGGTGAGGTGAGGAGCAGAAATATTTAAGCTTTTGAAGAGCAAGAAAATGCTGAGCCATTTGGGCTGACTAGTCTCTTGGGAATCATGAGAGTTTAGGATACATAGTGTTATTTTGACCACAGGCATATAATGATAAATGGATTGTCATTTCAGCTCATAGATGCCTCTGAAAGACTTAGTGAAGTACATAATTAGAGGATCTTAATGTTCTCAGAAATCATCATCACCCATAAACGCATGGTCCAGACATTTTTTAGTAGCTTAGTGGGATTTTTAGCTACACAAGATTATCATGAGATTTTATAACCTCGTTAAGGTGCGGTACTCAGCATAGAAACTAAAGACAGGGACCAAGTCTCCCACTAAAATATTTATTTTTAACTTTCCAGACGTCTTTACACTCTGCTCTGAGAATTTTACTTTTTCTTTTGGTTCACCCTGTGATAGGTAAAATAACATTCTGAAATGCTGGGGATGTACAATCTCTGGTATCTTAGAGTAGGAAAATTTTTTCAGTCTATGCATGCTCTATGCTGGACTGAATGCTAAGTATTTTACCTTATAAACTTTCTGGAGAAAAAAAGTTTATCCATCAGTTCAGAAAGTCAGAGGACATGGGCTATGTGATCCTGACAATATTTATTCTAATAGAATAGGCTAGGAAATATGGAAGGCTTAAGATGAAGGTCACTCACTCGCTAATATATAGGGACCTTTTTGTTACTTTGCTTTGTTACTTTCCTTTCTCTCTCACTTTTTTTTTTTTTTTTGAAACGATAAAGTGTTCCAGTGCTATCAACTCATTACAACAGTGGGACCTTGAAAGAACAAACTACAGAAAGAAATAATTCCTTATAGCTTCCTGTTGTCTGCAATTTCAAATACAGACTTTAAAAAAATGATTATATTCAGAGAGTTTTCTATGGTATATCAATGTGACAAGGAGTTTTTATTATAATTGATGAATGTTTATGTGAAGAAAGGAAGAATGCTTATTATAAGCAACATATTTTTTGTAATATTTTAAATTAGTATTTAGGTGTTTTGAATTATTAATTATAAATTCATAGAAATAAATTTGTTCATAATACCAAAACAACCAGTGCTGGAGGATAAATGAGACAAGGTTAGAAACATACATACATGCAGATACACACCATGTGATGGAAAATAGATTAAAAACTTCCCAAGGAAGGGGAAAATATTATCAGTTCATACCTCACATATTAATTGGATAATATCAGACCAATTAATATCTTAGAACAGCAAGTCCTCTCTTAACATCACTGATAGGTTCTTAAAACTGTGACTTTAATGGAAATGATGTATAAATAAATGAATTTAAGCATACCCTAATTGATATAAACAAGATTTAAGTTCCTGCAGCATATTTCTGGTCACAGAAACATTACCAAACTTCTAAATAAAGTCTTTAAACACTTCAAATATTAAACAGTAAAGTAAACATGAGCTATGCATATGTTTAAGAAGGTTAATAAAAACAAGCAAAATCATTATTAACCCAGTTATTATAGTTCAGGGTCACGGATGGCTGTTGTTTATTCCAGCAGCTCAGGGTTCATGGCAGGAACCAGACCTAGACAGGACACCATTCGTGTCACAGGGCACACTCACACACAGACCTCACTCACTCATAATGGGGAAACTTAGACATGCCAATTAACCTAACATGCACATCTTTGGGATGTGGGAAGAAATCTTAGTACTCAGAGAAAACCCCTACACACACAGGGAGAATGTACAAATACCACACAGGCAGTAGCCCCTGCTAAGAATCAGGTTTTTTTCTCATTATAATTAAACAGATGCTATTCAAGAACCTGTGATAGTTATCTTCTGAAGAGCATAATTTGTCCTATGACATATCTAAGTCTATGCATATAACTGATCATTACACAGTTCTAATATATTTTAGGATACATTTCCCACGAAAGAAATATTTCTTTAAAAATTCCAATTCTGGGTCTATTAAATTGTCACAATGTTGGATAAGGTGAGAGTTGGATATGTGATCCAGTTTTAAGTCATTTCCCAGGGTGATGCATATAGGTATTGGCAAAAACAGTCTAAAATTCAGGTCTCATGGTCCCTAGTTTGGTGTTCTTTTCATTATAATACTTCTTTTCCCAAATTTTATTTAATCTCCATCTCCACTTTTATAATTTCTCCCTACTTGATGAACAAATACAATACAGAATAAAATTTAGCCAAAGGAAGTGGTTGTTATCTGAAACAATTGGTATTAGTAAAAGCTTAGTTAATGTAAACACATGTAAAACAGCAATAAAAATTTTGTCATAAAATCCTCACATAGATGATCAGTTGATTTTTGACAAAATTGATGATAATGTTTAATAGGGAAAAAATATTCTTTTCAAAAATTGGTGCTGAGAGAACTAAATATCAATGTGCAGAAGAGTGAAGTTTGATCTCTACCTCATACCATACACAAAAATTAACTCAAAATGGATTACAAGCCTAAATTTCAGAGCTAGAACTACAAAACATTTGAAGGAAACATAAAAGTAACTCCTGATGACTTTGGGATCTACAGTGATTTCCTAAATATGATACAAAAAGCACAACCACTAAAAGAAAGAATAGATAAATTGGACAGTATCAAAAGTAAAATTTTGTCCTATAAAGAACAGTATCATGAAAGTAAAAAGGCCCACTGAACAAGGGAAAATATGTGCAAATTATGTATCTGGCAAGGGAATATGAAAAAAATATATTTGTAGGTATAGTTTTATAAACATAGATAGTTTCATAAACATAGATATTAATATTTAGTGGGATGTTAGCTGTGTTCCATTTCATCGCTTTCTTCTATTGTCAATCCAAGAAAACCCTCTAGCTTAAGATTCTAGTAATTTAAAATTATCCATAATCTAAGGATCCATAATCTAATGTCCTCCCCTGTTGGAAAAGATCATCTTCTCTGATGGAGGGCACAGCTCTAGGAAGAGTATCCATCGACAGGTAAGTTAGAAAGGCACACCTGTTTGGCCAGCCAGATCAGCCAGCTAACCAGATATGCATGTATCTAATGCAGACTACTATCACATCTAGTACTCATTGTATTTGTTGGCTTGTTTGTTTTTTTACACCAAAGAGGGCTAGTCTCAAATGCTTTAAATAATGAGGCCTTTATACAGAGTTCCAAATATGATAATATGCGATTCTGGTGTTAAAACAGTCTATATCAGTAAAAGAGAAACCCCCATTTTGTTATATTTGTAGGTATATATAATATAAATATACAGCAATTAAAATATAGATGCATATATTTTTCATTGCACTATAATAGTGGGTAATACATTAATATAATTATTTTCCACCTTAGGGCTTTATAAAAAATATTCCAGGCTAAGATTCACTTAATAAAAAAAAAGAGAGACCCTGTCCCAGTTCCATATAATTATAATCTCTGTGTGTACTGGTTGGGCATGTGTGTATATACATATATATATACCCCCCCACACACATATGTATAGTATATATATACACACAGACATATGTATAGTATACACACACACACACACACACACACACACACAATCTCCAGAGAAGATTCTGATGTACAGTTCAGTATGAAAAATACTGTTAATAATGTATTATTAAGGCATAGAATCAATATGTTACTGAAACCTAGCTCCAGAAGACAGCTTCATTTCTGAATGTTGAAGAAAAAACACTGGTAGTTCTATGCGTAGTTGAGACATATTAATATTCTTAAGACACAAGTAAAGAAAATAAGTGTGAAATTTTAGAATTGTTTTTTTTTTTCCAAAGACCTTTTTTTGTATAAAAACAGAGAAAGCTGCAGTACATTTGTTTTTGCAATATGGGAGTTGAAAATGACTTTTCTTCCTCAATGTTCTGAAAACCTAGACTGTTTAAAACAGAGATCATCTTTAGAACTGAGATTTTACTTTCTGAATACTAATCTGAAGAGTTTCATGGTAAGAAAAGGGAGGAAAGAGAACAGATCTGAAAGCATCATCTACCTCTGTCTTGCTGGTGACTCTCTCTTTTTTTAATTGTGTCAATTCCCAGAGAGACTCATTATAAAGCTGAGATTGAAGGAGGTAATTAATTCAGGAAGGTTGATATTGGTTTTGATGCACCAGAGACTTTCAGTTTGTCTGCTGAAGTGTGAAAATAATGCTGTGGACTGCAAAATCCACCCTCCTATTGGAGGGAAAAATGTCATGCCAGTCTTTTTGAACACATCTAACTATGCACACATTTTAAAATACCTTCCATTTGTAAGAAAACCAATGTTAATTAGAAGAAGACTGGAAAAAGATCAAGCACTGAATCCCTCAGTTTAGTAGGCCAAATGTGTGCTTTCTGAGACCCATGATAAGAGGTGCCTGAGATTTTTTTCCTTACAATTCGACTATAGTCTCAATGTAGTAATTACATTTTAAGGATCTATATTTCATGTATCATTAGCAACCACCTCTTCCAAATGGTTTCAAATACACATGACTTCCTTCTGGAGTATTAAATACGTAGTAAGAAATGATGCTTAAGAGCATTTCCTTATACATTTAGGAATTTTAGAGCATTATTTTTCTCCTGACTCCATTGATATACCTGCAATTCACTTTTAAAAATACTTTTTACAAGAAGTCTCCTCCTTGGCTGGGTGCAGTGGCCCATACCTGTAATCCCAGCACTTTGGGAGGCCAAGGTGGGTGGATCACCTGAGGTCAGGAGTTCAAGACCAGCCTGACCAACATGGTGAAACCCCATCTCTACTAAAAATACAAAAAAACTTAGCCAGGCATGGTAGCAGGAACCTATAATCCCAGCTACTTGGGAGGCTGAGGCAGGAGAATCATTTGAACCTGGGAGGTGGAGGTTGTAGTGAGCACTCCAGCCTGGGCCATACGAGCAAGAGACTCCATCTCAAAACAAACAAAACAAAAAAGAAGTCTCCTGCTTTAATGATAAGATATGCCATTGAAAAATTCTGCAATGAAGCGTTCTACTTTTGGGGTTTATCTTTCCCATTTTTAATCTAGATATGAGATTATATATTATTTAAGTGTTTACACTTATTTTAAATAAAAATTTGTGTCATTGACCCCAATTCAAGACCATTCTACAAGTAGTATTTGAGATTATCACAAAAGCTAAAATAAGAGGTTACAACCCTGATCTGTTCAATTCTAAATGAAATCATAAACAGAACCAACCTTCATTATTTCATTGACACAGAAGCTGAGAGTCAGAGAGGTGAAATGATGGTAACAGAGCAATTAATAGCAGAAGTAGGATAAGAAACTGTCTTCCAAAAAGTAGAGGAAAAGAACCTGACGTTTACTAAGTGTCCAGTTTTGGCCCTGGGAGACTGACCTTCTCTCTACTTAACAAGTTAGGGAAACTGAGGTTCAGAGATGTTAAGCAACTTACCCAAGGTTCCAAGGTTGGTGAATTTCAGAATTTGGATGAGATCTATTGTCTAAATCCAGGTCTATATCTTTCCAAAGCCCACAGAATAGCAATTCTCTTCCAATCACAGTACTTGGAGGATCCTTCAGTTAGCACAAATATTAGTAGAAGGCAACAAATAATATTCTTTTAGGCAATAGTTTTAATCAGAAGATTATAACAGATCCAATGAGAGCAGTAAGAAGTTAGAGGAGAGAAAATAGTTGGAAGAAAATGCAATCTCTTTTCCTTGTCCTTTTAAAAAAAATCTGTTCCTGCTTCTGGTTGTTCTTGAAGCCATTCTGCACTGGAAAAAGTAACCACCTACACCTGAGAAATCTCTGATATTTTCACTCTATAGACTGTTGCTGCACATGAAGATGACTTCTCATTAAGAAAGGTGGTTTATATTCACCATGCTTCATTTACTCTAACATCCTGTAATTTATTTTTTTAAATTGTACTTTATATTCTGGGGTACATGTGCAGAACATGCAGGTTTGTTACATAGCTATACATATGGCATGGTGGTTGGCTTCATCTGTTACCCCATCATCTACATTAGGTATTTCTTTTAATGCTATCCCTCCCCTAGTCCCCACCTCCCAACACTCCCCAGTGTGTGATGTTCCCTTCCCTGTGTCCATGTGTTCTCACTGTTTAACTCCCACTTATGAGTGAGAACATGTAGTGTTTGGTTTTCTGTTCTTTTGTCAGTTTGCTGAGAATGATGGTTTCCAGCTTCATCCATGTCCCTGCAAAGGATATGCACTCATCACTTTTTATGGCTGCATAGTATTCCATGGTGGATATGTGCCTGTTTTCTTTATCCAGTCTATCATTGATGGGCATTTGAGTTGGTTTCAAGTCTTTGTTTTTGCCATCAGTGCTACAATAAACATACATGTACATGTGTCTGTATAATAGAACAATTTATAATTCTCTGGGTAGATACCCAGTAACAGGATTGCTGGGTCAAATGGTATTTGTAGTTACAGATCCTTGAGGAATCGCCACACTGTCTTCCAGAATGGTTGAACCAATTTACCCTCCCACCAACAATGTAAAAGCTTTCCTATTTATTCACATCCTCTCCAGCATCTGTTGTCTCCTGACTTTTTAATGATTGCCTTTTAAATTGGCATGAAATGGCATCTCAATGTGGTTTTAATTTGCATTTCTCTAATGACCAGTGATAGTGAGCTTTTTTTCATATGTTTGTTGGCTGCATAAATGTTTTCTTTTGAGAAGGGTCAGTTTATATACTTTGCCCACTTTTTGATGGGTTGTTTTCTTCCTGAAATTTCTTTAAGTTCTTTGTAGATTCTGGATATTAGCCCTTTGTCAGATAGATAGATTGCAAAAATTTTCTCCCATTCTGTAAGTTGCTTGTTCGTGCTGATGATGGTTTCTTTTGCTGTGCAGAAGCTCTTTAGTTTAATTAGATCTCATTTGTCTATTCTGGCTTTTGTTGCCATTGCTTTTGGTGCTGTAGTCATGAAGTCTTTGCCCATACCTATGTCCTGAATGGTACAGCCTAGGTTTTCTTCTAGGGTTTTTATGGTGTTAGGTGTTAAATTTAAATCTTTAATCCATACTGAGTTAATTTTTGTATAAGGTGTAAGGAAGGATCCAGTTTCAGCTTTCCGCATATGGCAAGCCAGTTTTCCCAACACCCTTTATTAAATAGGGAATCCTTTCCCCATTGCTTGTTTTTGTCAGGTTTGTCAAAGATCAGATGGTTATAGTTGTGTGACATTATTTCTGAGGCCTCTGTTCCTTTCCCTTGGTCTATATCTCTGTTTTGATACCAGTACCATGCTATTTTGATTCCTGTAGCCTTGTAGTATAGTTTGAAGTCAGATAGTATGATGCCACCCACTTTGTTTTGTTTTGTTTTGTTTTGTTTTTGTTTTCTTAGAATTGTCTTGGCTCTGCAGGCTATTTTTTGGTTCCATATGAAATTTAAAGTTTTTCTTCCAATTCTGTGAAGAAAGTCAATGGTAGCTTGAGGGAGACAGCATTGAATCCAGAGATTACTTTGGGCAGTATGGCCATTTTCACAATATCGATTCTTTCTAATCATAAGCATGGAATGTTTTTCCATTTGTTTGTGTCCTCTCTTATTTCCTTGAGCAGTGGTTTGTAGTTCTCCTTGAAGAGGTCTTTTACATCCCTTGTAAGTTGTATTCCTAGGTATTTAATTCTCTTTGTAGAAATTGTGAATGGGAATTAGCTCATGATTTGGCTCTCTGTTTGTCTGTTATTGGTTTATAGGAATGCTTGTGATTTTTGCACATTGATTTTGTATCCTCAGACTTTGCTGAAGTTGCTTATCATCTTAAGAAGATTTTAAGCTGAGACAATGGGGTCTTCTAAATACACAATCATGTCATCTGCAAATAGAGACAATTTGACTTCCTTTTTACCTATTTGAATACCCTTTATTTCTTTCTCTTTCTGATTGCCCTGGCCAGAACTTCCAATACTATTTTGATTAGATGTGGTGAGAGAGGTCATCTTGTCTTGTGCCAATTTACAAAGGGAATGCTTCCAGTTTTTGCCCATTCAGTATGATATTGGCTGTGGGTTTGTCATAAATAGCTCTTATTATTTTGAGATATGGTCCATTAATATCTAGTTTATTGAGAGTTTTTAGCATGAAGCGTTGTTCAATTTTGTCGAAGGCCTTCTCTGCATCAATTGAGATAATCATGTTTTTTTTGTCATTGGTTCTGTTTATGTGATGAGTTACATTTATTGATTTGCGTATGTTGAATCAGACTTTCATCCCATGGTTGAAGCCAACTTGATTGTGATGGATAACCTTCTGGATGTGCTCTTGGATTTGGTTTGCAAGTATTTTATTGAGGATTTTTGCATTAATATTCATCAGGAATATTGGCCTGAAATTTTTAGTTGTACCTCTGCCAGATTTTGGTATCAGGATGATGTTGGTCTCATAAAATGAGTTAGGGAGGATTCCCTCTTTTTGTATTGTTTAGAATAGTTTCAGAAGGAATGGTACCAGCTCTTCTTTGTACCTCTAGCAGAATTTTACTGTGAAACCAACTGGTCCTGGACTTTTTTTTTTTTTTCGATTAGGAGGCTATTAATTGCTGCTTCAATTTCAGACCTTGTTATTGGTCTACTTAGGGATTTAACTTCTTGCTGGTTTAGTCTTGGGAGGGTGTAAGTATCCAGGAATTTATCCATTTCTTCTAGATTTTCTGTTTTATTTGCATAGAATAGAGGTGTTAATAGTATTCTCTGATGGTAGTTTATATTTCTATGGGATCAGTGGTGATATTGCCTTTATCATTTTTTATGGCATCTATTTGATTCTTTTTTCTTCTTTGTTAGAAGCTAGTGATCTATCTATTTTGTTGATCTTTTTAAAAAACCAGCTCCTGAATTCATTGATGTTTTCAAGGCTTTTTGCGTCTCCGTCTCCTTCAGTTCTGCTCTTTTCTTAGTTATTTCTTGTTTTTGGCTGGCTTTTGAATTTGTTTGTTCTTGCTTCTCTAGTTCTTTTAATTGTGACATTAGAGTGTTGATTTTAGATCTTTGCTGCTTTCTCCCTTGGGCATTTAGTGCTATAAATTTCCCTCTAGACACTGCCTTAAATGTGTCCCATAGATTCTAGTATGTTGTGTCTTCATTCTCATGGTTTAGAAGAACATCTTTATTTCTGCCTTCCTTTTGTTATTAATCCAGTAGTCATTTAGGAGCAGGTTGTTCAGTTTCCATGTAGTTGTGCAGTTTTGAGTGAGTTTCTAAATCCTGAGTTCTAATTTGATTGCACTGTGTTCTGAGAGACTGTTACGATTTCCATTCTTTTGCATTTGCTGAGGAGTGTTTTACTTCCAATTACGTGGTCAATTTTAAAATAGGTGTGATGGGGTGCTGAGAAGAATGTATATTCTGTTGATTTGAGGTAGAAGGTTCTGTAGATGTCTGTTAAGTCTGCTTGGTCCAGAGCTGAGTCCTCTTCCTGGATATCCTTGTTAATTTTCTGTTTTGTGGATCTGTCTAATATTAACAGTGGGAGTTAAAGTCTCCCAGTATCATTGTGTGGGAGTCTAAGTCTGTTTGTAGGTCTTTAAAATCTTGCTTTATGAATCTGGGTGCTTCTGCACTGGTTGCATATATATTTAGGATAGTTAGCTCTTCTTATTGCATTGATCCCTTTACCATTATGTAATGCCTTTCTTTGTCTCTTTTGATCTTTGAGGGTTTAAAGTCTGTTTTATCAGAGACTTGGATTGCAACCCCTGCCTTTTTTAAATTTTCCTTTCCATTTGCTTGGTAAATTTTCCTCCATCTCTTTATTTCGAGCCTATGTGGGTCTTTGTATGTGAGATGGGTCTCCTGAATACAGCACACTCTTTATCCAATTTGTCAGTCTCTGTCTTTTAATTGGGCCATTTACCCCATTTACATTTAAGGTTAATATTGTTATATGTGAATTTGATCCTGCCCTCATGCTGTTAGCTGGTTATTATGTCCATTAGCTGATGTAATTTCTTCCTAGCCTTAATGGTCTTTACAATTTGGTATGTTTTTGCAGTGGCTGGTACTGGTTTTTCCTTTCCATGTTTAGTGCTTCCTTCAGGAGCTATTATAGGGCAGTCCTGATGGTGACAAAATCTCTAAGCATTTGCTTGTCCATAAAGGATTTTATTTCTCCCTTGCTTATGAAGCTTAGTTTGGCTGGATATGAAATTCTGGGTTGAAAATTATTTTCTTTAAGAATGTTGAATATTGGCCCCCACTCTCTTCTGGCATGTAGGGTTTCTGCTGAGAGATCTACTGTTAGTCTGATGGACTTCTTTTTGTGGGTAACCCGACCTCTCTCTCTGGCTGCCCTTAACATTTTTTCCTTTATTTCAACCTTGGCAAATCTGATGATTATGTGTCTTGGGGTTACTCTTCTTGAGGAGTGTCTTTGTGGCATTCTCTGCATTTCCTGAATTTAAATGTTGGCCTGCCCTGCTAGGTTGGGGAAGTTCTCCTGGGTAATATCCTGAGGAGTGTTTTCCAACTTAGTTTCATTCTCCCCTTCACTTTTAGGTACACTGATTAAAGGTAGATTTGGTCTTTTCACAAAATCTTATATTTCTTGGAGGCTTTGTTCATTTCTTTCACTCTTTTTTTTTCTAATCTTGTATTCTGACTTTATATCCTTGAGTTGATCTGCAGTCTCTGATATCCTTTCTTCTGTTCAATCGATTCGGCTATTGAAACTTGTGTATGCTTCACAAAGTTCTCGTGCTGTGTTTTTCAGCACTATTCAGGTCATTTATGTTCTTTTCTAAACTGGTGATTCTAGTTAGCATTTCATCTAACCATTTTTTCAAGGTTCTTAGTTTCCTTGCATTGGGCTAGAACATGTTCCTTTAGTTTGGAGAAGTTTGTTATTACCCACCTCCTGAAGCCTGCTTCTGTCAATTCATCAAACTCATTCTTTATCCAGTTTTGTTCCCTTGTTAGCGAGGAGCTATGATCCCTTAAGGAAGAAGAGGCGTTCTGGTTTCAGGAGTTTTCAGGCTTTTTGGGTTGGTTTCTTCCCATCTTTGTGGATTTATCTTCCTTTGGTCTTTGAGGTCAATGACCTTTGGATGGGCTCGCTGGGTGGACGTCTTTTCTGTTGACATTGAAACTCTTTCTGTTTGTTAGTTTTCCTTCTAATGGGCCCCTCTGCTACAGGTCTGCTGGACTTTGCTGGAGGTCCACTTCAGACCCTGCTTGCCTGAGAATCACCAGCGGAGACTGCAGAACAGCAAAAATTGCTCCCTGTTCCTTCCTCTGGCAGCTTCATCCTAGAGGTGTACCTGGCCAGATGCCAGCCAGAGCTCTCCTGTATGAGGTGTCTTTCAGTCCCTACTGGGAGGTATTTCCCAGTCAGGATACATGGGGATCAGGGAGCCACTTGAAGAGGCAGTTTATCCTTTATCAGAACTTGAATGCTGTTTTGGGAAATCTGCTGCTCTCTTCAGAGCTGCCAGGCAGGGACATTTAGGTCTGGTGAAGCTGTACCCACTACTGCCCCTTTTCCCAGGTGTTCTGTCCCAGGAAAGTGGGGGCTTTATTTATAAATCTGTGATGGGCTGCTGCCTTTTTTCAGAGTTGCTCTACCCAGCAAGGACATCTAATGAGACCGTCCCTGCAGCTGCTGAGCTGTGTTCGACTCTGCCCAGTTCGGATTTCCCGGCAGCTTTGCTTACACTGTGGGGTTGAAACTGGCTACTTGAGCCTCAGCGTTGGCGGATGCCCCTCTCCACACTAAGCTCGAAAGATGCAGGTCAAGCTCAGACTGCTGTGCTGGCTGCAAGAATTTCAGGTCAGTGGATCTTAGCTTGCTGGTCTCCGTGGTGGGGTGACCTGCAGAGCCAGACCACTTGGCTCCCTTGCTTCAGTCCCCTTTCCAAAACAGTAAACAGTTCTGTCTTGCTGGCATTCCAGCACCACTAGGGTATGAAAAAAAAAAAAAAAACTGCTACGGCTAGCTTGGTTTCTGCCCAAATGGTTGCCCCGTTTTGTGCTGGAAACCAAGGGCCCTGGTGGTTGTATAGGTACTGGAGGGAATATCCTGGTCTATGGGTGGTGAAGACCATGAGAAAAGTGCTGTTTCTTGGCCAGAGTGCAGGAAACAGTCCCTAATGGCTTCCCTTGGCTAGTAGAGGGAGTTCTGCTCCTTGCACTTCCCTGGTGAGTCAACGCCCCACCCAGCTTCGCCTTGTCCTCCTTGGGTTGCACCCACTGTCCAACCAGTCTCAATGAGATGAACCAGGTACCTCAGATGGAAATGTGGAAATCACCCGCCTTCTGCATCGATCTCATTGGAAGCTATTCCTATACGGTCATCTTGCCCGAGGGATGCCCTGTAACTTTTTAAAAATAATTTTATTAAAATGTTAAAACTCATATTTTAAAAATATTCAGGTTATTTGAGAAATTAACGTTTGTACCACTTCTCTGATATAAGTGGCAGTAGATAACGTTAATCGACTGACATGCATCAACTTTCTTTTGAAAAATATCCTCTTTATACTTTTATGTGAAAAATATAGAAGTAAAAAAATATCTGTTTGTAAATGGCCCTATATAGGTTTTCTTTTTCTTCAAGCCATAAGTTTATTACGGTTGTGATTTTAAAAGTTGTTGATTTTCTTATTTCAAAAGAGGTATATGACTATGTGCTACAAGTTCATGAGTTCTTATGTTTTCTATATTTTGTAAATGAAGAACTTAGCAACCAAGAAGGTTAAGTGACTAACAAATATTTCACAAGCTATAACTCGAGTCTACTCTCTGATATTAGCATACAAGTGTTGTTAGTCTATATCATGACTGTTTGTTAAATCTTTTGATTATTTTTCACTTTTAATTTTCACCCTAAACAGAGTTAGGGGATAAAGTGAGAAAGAAGCACAATATTCTCCTGAGTTTGAGATGTTTGAAGCAATATTACATTTAGACAATAGAATAGTGTGTCAATACATTTTGTCAGTAAAGCTGACTAAATATGACAATAATCTTATTAAAAAGATCAAGAAATAATTTGCTTTATGAAAGACAATCCAGATTTTATTTTACTTTAAGCAAAGGATTCAAAAGGATCTATTCTGATGTAAATTTTCATTAAAGTAACTTTTAAAATGTAATTTATTTTTTAAAGCCACAATTTATCTCTTTAAAATGTAGATTTCAATATATTTGTGAATTTTTAAGAGAAAAAGACACTGACACAGCCATTAATTAAACATTTCTTAGCAACAAAAGTGATAACTAATTTATTTTGCCTAGTGATAGGTAATATAGGATAAATCAGTCATATGTACATTATATGATAGCTATATATAGAGAGATACAGACATGAATATAAAAACAAAAATATTGATGGAAATGTACTTTGTTATAATTTAGACAACTGTTAATTTAAATTTATGTAACACTGTATATTTTAAAGATTGAGACAAAATAGAACATTTTGCAAGAAAAGCAATAGAACTAAGATTTGGGAACTCAACCATGAGATGTTTATTTATCAGCAATGTGTAAATGGAAAAAAAAATATTATCGTTACAAAAGTGGGTATTGGAAATGCAGATGGGACAGCTGTTGTTCCTTAATTGTGACTAGATTAATAAAATGAGGTTTTTACAATCCGTTTAAAACACCACTAGGGAATACATTTTAGTACTAGTTTGGGTATCCTTTGGTTAATAAATTCTTGCCTTTCGAATGTAAGTATTTGGCTTCAAATCCCAGACACAAGTTTATTAAAAATTGTAATAGTTCTTAGAGACTATAAAATGAAATGAAGTGCACAAACTGTGTGTTTCCGGTGCTTGACTTTAAAACGATTTTTTACATGACTAATTTCAATATTTTCAACTTAAGCAGACTGTTGTTGAATTTAAATGATTATTAAATATTGAACCAGACATACAGATAGAGATAATATATCATTTTTGAGCAAAGTTTTCCTTCAATTTCTTGGTAGTATTTTTAATAATAAAATAATATGAGTGCCCTATATTAACATGTTATGGTAATAATTATGAATTAAATATTTATGTGAAATAAGCTGTAACTTTAAATCTGAGTTATAATAAAGCATAGTTAGTGTATTTAATAAGAAGAGCTATGTGAAATATTCTGCTGAAGGATTTTTAAGAGGTGATAAAAATACACTAATTTTTAATGAAAGCATTGAGAATATGACAGTGAGTGTTTCTACACTTAGCATTATTCTACTAGATATTTCCTTTCATCAAATAAGCAAATGAAAGAGACTGCTTAAAATTTATGTTAGTGAATAGACTACCCTCCTGAAAATTCAGCTCTATTGCCAGGGAGGTGAAGGCTGTGAGGCAGTGAGGCCAGAGCACAGTGGACAAAAATGCTGAATTCTCTAATTTCCAGTGGCAACTGTCCTCAAAGGAAGATATGGCTCATTGTTGGCATTTCTCTCCTCTTAATAAAATAACCTTTGTGTCTAAATAAGTTTGATGATATGGAGGAGAGCTTGAAGCAGCAGAACTCTCACTGAAACAACTATGTAAGCTAATGAGTAAGTCTACCAGAGTTCCATGGATGTTGAGAAAAAAACAAAAGAATCCTAGCTTTACTCACAGGAAAAGCAGGAACCGGAATAGTTGTTCTGGTTCTCCAAGCCCAGAATACCACAAGGTCATGTGGAGCACTAGCTGGAGTCTGCAAGGGCAATGGATTGGATATTCCTCTGGAAAAGAAACCTGAACTCAGGAGATCTACTGCTTTTACAGCCATCAGTAAGCCAGACTGATTTTTGACCAGAGGGAGACAAGACACATCTCAAGACTACCTGGTACGTTCAGTCAGGTGTTACCTCACTTTCCAGAGCTCCAGTTTCATTAAAAAATCCTGAAAAATGGTGTGATTGAAATAACAGCCAAGACCAAGAGCTCAGCAAGGTGATGGGAGCACAAGAGGCCTATGGTGGACCACTTTCCCATGCTTTTCTCCTTCTTTAGTCATTTAGGGTCCTCTCCCATTTTTCTTATTTACCTGTGACAGTATGTCCTCTGTCACTCAATCCAATCTCATCCTCTAGAAAGACAAAAAACTACAAATCCTCCATGTTCCTGGAAATGCTGTATGTAGTCCTAACTCATGTTTGTGCTTTTTCTCTTTGGGACATGAAGGTATGGGTTGGTTTAAGGAATCGTTATCATTTCCTGAGAGGTCCAGTATATCACTAATACTGACTGTATTATTTCACTTTCCTTCTTTCCAATGAACTTGAATTTTTTTTAAAGTCATAGTTTAACCCTTTTATTGCTTAAATGATGATTAATAAGGTAGCATGGACATATTTAAAAATTGTTACTAGAATCAATTGGCACATGCAAATATAATGAAACAAAATTTAGTTAAAATTGTTTCTTTGGCTTTAAATTTAAAAACAACATAATTACCTTGCTTTTAAAATCACAAATTCAGTAAATTAAGTAGCAGGATCCTTGGTTGGGATCATCTGTGACTCTCTAAAGACAAATTTGACTGGTTTACATGACTAGCAGATAACATCTTTTTTATGTCATTAATTCATGTTTGTATACTGTGTAAAGTCACTGCCTTGTTGAAAAGTCTTTCTAAAACAGACATACTTGTATTTAATGCTTTGTTTCATGGTAGCAAAAAATAAAAAATAAATCCCATATTGTAGTCAGAGAGAGACAGAGAGAGACTGAATCATTATCTTCTGATTTTATGTTAAGTGGACTGAGGGAAACTAAATGCGCATAATATTTAGTTTTGCCTCCTAAAAATTGCCTGCTTGGGATTCAGTTAATTCACCTTTCTGAGTCTATTTCCTAATATATGAAACTGGAATGATACTGAATATTTCATGGGACTCTGATGGTAACATTTGAGGATTTGTGGCAATTTCTGTCAAGCTCCTAACACCCAACCTACTTGGTATTTAATAAATGGTCACTATTATTTTTGAAACGATCCAACAAATTAGAAAATATTAAAGGGACTAGAAATGCCTAGATAGCAGTATAACTTAAACTATACTGGAGGTTTTTAGGATTTATGGTAAAATGAGAATGTGGAAAATATTTGTTTCTATAAGTTGATATTTAATTGATTAAAGGTTTGGCTGCTGTTAGTATGGATGGTCATTTCTTAAAAATGCAATCACTTCATGAGGTCTTTGAGGAAATATATATGTGTTTGTTCATAAGATTTTTTTAGTGTTAGAAGAAATTCCCTTCAAACAATGGGATTCTTACTAGGAGGTTACTATTTTCCTGTGATGATTTCCTTTTCCATGTTCTTCTCTAAGACTGGCTATGTCCCTTGTGACACCAATGCTAATTCTGAGGAAATAATCTATTACATAATAAACTAAAATATGAAAGCCTTACTCAAATAAAATCATGCCGTATAGAGTTTCAATTAAGAGTTATTAATTAAGTATCGTTTTAGAAATTCACCTTCATAGCTTCAGGGCAAGGTTGAATTTCTTAGTTTGGTTATAGATGAGCTTATATCTATAGATACACTGTATGCTGGCTGAACTTGTGTGCTTTTATATTTTGAAATAGACTGCATGTTAAATAATTGGGTAATTTTGAGATAATGTCTAAAAACTCCATAAGCACTTTTGAATGCTTTAGTAAACAAATATTGCTAGAATAATATGACAGTCCCATGTTCATATTTATATGTATTTTGCTTTTTTAGGAGAATATTGCTATTTTAGAAATAGGGAAATAAGAGATTGGAAAATACTTGACTTTTGAAATAACACTTCAAATAGAAAGGGATTTAGAAAAGTCATGTTTAATGCAAATATTATAAGTTCCCTAGGGATAGAGAGTAGTTTTTATATTAGATTTATTTATTGCATATGATAAATGTTCAACATGTACTTATTGATTATATTTTATTTGCCACCCACAACTATCGAATATACTATGTTTTAAATAATTACCACAGCATCTATATGGTATTTTTGATGGAATAGTAGATCTATTTTGCGCTAAATTTCACTATTAAATCTATCATGTCTGAATGGTAGAGTGTATACTATGAATGGATTATGTATTATATCATTTTTAGTGCTTCTTTAAATGTGACAACATTGAGGATTACTTAGGGAGGTTTGTCAAAAATGCAGAGACTGGAGCCCACCTATTCAGAGTCTCTTTCTGGTAGACCAGGAATCTGACTTTTCAAAAAAATCTAGATTTGATTCGTGGAGGTAGTTTTAGCATGCACTGAGAAGGACTGCCTTTCAATATCTGAGGAGTGTCATTTGGTAAATCCTTATATGTTTTCTCACCCCTCAAAGGAACATGTATTGGATTAACTCCATCTTGGTAAGACTTGTCCCTGGTAAGTACTCTTCTGGTTCCACTTCCCAGAGTAGAAAGCTTCTTCTCTACTTTTCTCACTTAACCATGAGTTAAAAGATAAGTCTTAGGAGGATCCTCTGTCTTGGCAAAACGATAATGTAACCTAATTCATTAGATGTTAGCGTTTTGAGATTAGTACTAGAAAATAATTAAAAACATGTTTTTTTAAACTGAATTATTTAATTCTGTTTTAATTAGAAATCATCCCACTTTTATTTACATAGTACTACTTCATCTTTCATTGGTATTAGAGACTGTTTTTAGTTGATCATTGTGAAGATATGTTTGTATTTGCATATTCTTCATACTGGAAAATTCCTAAGGTAAAGACATAATTTTCAAGGGTTATTCTGTACCTGAAATTACATTTTTAAACCATTTTGTAATTTCTCCCTAAGATGTCTGTGAATTTAAAAGGTCAACAGTGGAGATCTACTACATGGTTCGAACTAAATCTAAATATTATTGCAAAATTACTTTTGTTAAAGTTAGCAATCATCCAAGTTTCTAGAGAACCATTTTTTAGAGATGATTCCTGGGATGTGTTATGTTTGGGAGAGAGGTATGTGAACATACATGGTGCCAGAAACATTTCAGAAATGTTCTAACTTAAACCACAATTATATTGCTTATAGCAAAAACCATAAGTAATCAACGTAAAGCCACAATGATAGAGCGGCACCATTGGCATGACCAATTTTTTTCAACTATACTTTTGCTTCTCTTTAGACAGATTTCAGGAGATCAGTTTGAATAAAGGAGCAGTTGAGCAGTTATATTCCTCATATCATCTACCCTCTGTTCTTAAACATCTCTCTTTCTGTTCCTTTGCCTTCAGCCTATTCTCTCTGTATTTAACTGCAGTCTGGTTTTTCCTTTCACTACCACATTGAAACGACTCCCACTAAGTCTCTAACGGCTTTCTAATTGCTAAACCAAAAGGAAGCCTTTCCAAGTCTCAGTCAATACTGTGCCAACCCTTATCAGAAACCATGGTAAAAGGAAAAGGAGTGCCCCCTATATGCATCCATTAAAAAATCCGCCCATGTTTTCAACCAAGTGGAAAAGTTAATAAAAGTGCTATGATCAAAAAAGCACAGATAAAGCCCTGGGTTGCCCAATCTATTGGCACATCATTGTCAACCCCATAAATATACTCACTGGAAAATCAAAGGCTGTGTAGGTCCAAGAACTACCGGCAGTTGTATTATACAATAACACATGGGCATAAAGCAACCTGTTGTTAGTTGGAATTTTGATATTTTGTTCACCATGGATTCTTTTGTACTAATTATAATTTTTAAAATAATATATTTAATTATTATTTGTCTTGTTAGTGAATTTTTTGATGTTCCTTTAAAATTTTTTGCCCAAGATGAATGCTTAACTGATCCCATCCCTAATCCCAACCCTGTTCATAGTACTTGGCTTCTTTGCAACACTTGATATTATTCTTTCCATCTATTAAATCTGTCTTCTCTGAGCTTCTGTGACACTGTTGCCTTATTCCTTCCTTCCTTCATCATCAAATATTCCTTCTTGCTAACTTTCTTAAAACTCTTCTTTTCTTCTTGGCCCTCAGGATTTCGTGTTCTCAGAGGCTTATCTTCACTGCTTAAACCATGTTGTTGTTTACACATTTCCTGGCTGTGTTCACTCACTTCCACTGCTATTGCTTTCTTCTGTGTCCTCATTATTTCCTAGCGAGACAGTTGCAATAGGCTTCTAATAAGTCCTTTTTATTTCCGTGCTAGCCTCTTTCTGATTCACAACATAGGCAGAATAATTTTTTTTTGTAAAGGGAATATGTGATTCATTTATTTGTTAACCAAATATTTATGTACTTTTTGGGTATCAGGTATTGTCTTAGATTCTAGAGATGAATTAGGAAATAAAAGAAAGTTTATTCTCTTTTGAAACTTATACCTTGATTTTTAAATATTTTTATGGTCTTATTAAAGGAGTTATATATAATTTTTATCTAAATATATGTTTGCATGATATATTTGTGTGAGAAGAATATTGTTTTCCTGTTTTCTTCAGTATTTTGACTATACAAATTTTTCAATTACCTGTGTATAAATAAAGTAATGGAAGCCTGAATTCCATTTTCTAAAAAAAAATCATTTTTTATTAAGGATATGGAGATCAGTGGGTTGTTAATACTTAGAAATTCCTTTCCCAAAAATGGGTGATAACCTTGAGTAAATTTATTTTGCTAATTCTGTCCCCAGTCTTGGAGCATAGGTACTGCCATGTTCTTTAAACAAATTGTACACTCTAGTGGCCAAAAGCTCAAATCCAACCTGGTGATAGGTTTTGTTTAGCTCCTGCAGTGTGTGCATTTTAATTTTATTTAATTGTTACAAATATTCATACTTAATTTTTATAGCAGTTTTAGGTTCACAGCAAAATTCAGCGAAAAGTGCAGAGTTCCCAAGTATTTCTCCCCAACCCCAAAGCACAACCTCTCCTGACATCAACATCCTGCGCCAGTGTGATACATTTCTTACAACTGATGAACCAACATTGACATTTCATTCTTAACCAAAGTCCATGGTTTGCATTTGGGTTCACACTTTGTGTTGTATGTTTGATGAGTTTTGAAAAGGTATAGTGGCATATATCCACCATTAAATATCATATGGAATAATTTGACCTAAAAATCCTCTGTGATCCACTATTTATTCCTACCTTCCCCTAAATCCTGGGTAACCAATAATCTTTTTAATCATGTTCCATTACCTCATATAATTGGAACCATAATTTGTAGCCTTTTCAGATTGGCTTCTTTCACTTAGTAATATGTATTTAAGGCTCATTCATGTCTTTTGTGGCTTGATAACTCAGTTCTTTTTAGTACTAAATAATATTCCATTGTATGGATGTACAACTCTTTATTTATACATTCACCTCTAGAACATCTTGGTTGCTTCTAGGTTTTGGCAATTATTAATAAAGATGCTGTAAATATCCATGTTCGGGTTTTAAAGTGGACTTAAGTTTTGACTCCTTTTGATGAATACCAAGGAGCATGATTTCTGGATCGAAGCAATTGTTGGGGTATGAATTGTCCCCAAGGAGCCACAGAAAACATTAAGGGAATATGAACTTATAATAAGCCTTTAAAGGGAATATTGGGTCTCAAATTCGAAAGGGCACCGATAGTTGGAAGGAATTGAAAAAAGTTACATATTAGGATACACATGGAGAAGCTGGAAATTATATTCCAATAATGCTATTAGAATACCAATAGCTATCCATTTTCTATGTGCTTATTAATGAATGCATAGTGAGGCTAAGTAAGGTATACCAGTACACACAAATAGGTATTAGGGTAAGCATTTGAACCCAGATACTCTTTCACCATTGTACTTGATTTTTAGTCCACAATATAACCCAATTAAATGATATGATTTATGTAACTTTTTCCCATTTCACATATGAGGAAATAAGCCTAAAGTTTAACTTAAGGCCACAGAGCTCATCATGCTGGAGCTGGGTCAGATCAATTGGATTATAACTTACATTTATAATAGTTTTAAGTTATTCGACCCAGAAGTAATTATCCTCAAAAACCACAGACATGAGTTTACATTCATGGACAGCTGATGGAGCTGGCATTGTAAATATGAAATCAAGAAAAGCATAGTAGTTTATCATCTTACTAATAACTTGACTGCCTTGTTGAGGTCAAGAACTTGACATATAGCACAAAGCCTAGAAGGCTACAGCTAAGTAAGTATTAGTGGACTGAAATAGTCTGTAAAGGAAGAGCCTGACTTCTTCTAACTTGGCTGAGAATACCATTTATTTCCATAGTCAATCTTATGAATCAACTGACTTGTTTTTAGAGTATATTAGTAAATGAGTCATGTTCTAGAATCTATGTAGTTTCACCTGGTCTTTCTAACATTTTCTAGAATAACATCCTGATGTCTCCTATCTGATTGGTTACCATGCACAATGGTGGCCATTACTAAGAAAGATTTTTCACCATTACTGAGGCTAACTATGGAATAGATTTTGTGCTTTGCTAGTATTAACTCATTAGCACTTAGAAAAGGTCTAGGAGGCAGATACTATTGTAATCTCTCCTCATTTTTCAAATGTAAAAACTGAGACATGGTGCAACTAAGCAACTTGCTCAAGGACGCATAGTAAGTAGCAAGGCCAGACTTTGAGTCCGGGTAGACAGTGTTGGATTTAAGGAATTAATGAATACAATTAACCTACATCTCAGGGCCATAAGCTAAAAAAATTGGAGCTAGAAGAGACAGTTTCCAGAGGAGAGAGATTATTCATTCATTAGCATTTATTGATTACATACTTTAAAAGAGTTGTGTTATACATCATGCTAGGACATTGTTGGGTGATTAAATATGATTTTCACTATGCAAATTTTACAGATGTGTACTCTACCTTTTAATATAAATTTCCTTTGAATTTAATATTTTGAGTGGACTATTCAAGAGCAGAACTCACCTCTTACTTTATCCCATTATCTTCCTCCTCTATTAAAAAAATAAAAAGGAGTTGATATAATAATAATAATAGTAACATAATAACCTCCAAAGCATTTTTATCATCTCATTATTTTTTAATGTGTGTGAAATTATGGCAGTTAGATATGCAAAAGATGAATAAAAGAAAAAAGATAGTTCATTTAGTACATCCCACTAGTATTGAATAATTCCCTATGGTATTTGGCAAAGACAGGCTCTTGTCTAATTTTGAATGACTCAATTGAAGCGTCTGCTAGAGGTTCATTCTAGAGGACTTTCTATGAAAGGCTTATAACATTTAGCCTAATTTTCCACTCCTTAATATTTCAGAACGTTACTCTTAATTACATTCTGTAACCTTCTCAGCCTTTACTGACTCCTTGTTTCATGTTATTTAGTAACTCACTGTCCTTCTAAGTAGTATTATGTTTCCCTACTGTTATTTCTGGGTGAAACATTTTTATCTTTACATGGGTTGGTTGTAACCCTATAAAAAGGTCATTGTGTATTCTTCCTCTTGGAATTTGTTCTGTGTTTTGTGTGTGTCAATTTATACATTCATTAATTTGTGGTTTAAATTTGCAAAATTTAAGTTCTTATATCAGAATTCTAACAGATCATTTGAACAGGGGTCAGTCATATGCTAAATTCATGGGGGTAACATCCAGATCCATATTTTCCATTTATGCTATAACATAGCGTGTCTGAACACTTTTCCTATATTCTGTCTCTATATATGTCAAAATAAAAGAACACTTAAGAGTATTGAATAAAATGTTCATATAAATTTTAGGCATATGAAATTTATGTGTCACATTTCTATAGAGAACTAATGGATATATTATTGTGTAGAAACAACGATTTTTTTAAGACTAGAAAATAATGTGAAATTTCTAGAGGCTGTCAATCAATAGTTTATTCTTATTGATTGACATTTTTTTAAACTTTATGTAGAGACTCTTCAATAGGTTAAATAATTTTACCATTTGTTTCTTGATATAACTGCCAAGCTTTTACCATTAAAATAAACACTGAGGCAAGAGTCTTTTAAGAAGTAGCTTTTTAATGCTTTCTACTTATCAATAACTTTTCATTATTTTTGTCATATTACAACCCTTTCATACCATAGCCAAAGCTGCTGTTGTTAGTCTGTATTTTAGAGAAAAACAACAAGGAAGCAAGAATTTATTGTAAAGTTTGAACATAATTATTTTGTGAAAATTGTATGTATTATAATTACAAATTATTTTTCATAGGGAGTGCTAGCTAGTTACTACTATGCACAAGGCCTGGTGGTTATTATTCATATTGCAATCCACACACCATCATGGAAGGTGCTACCCACACACTATCATGGAAAGGCAACATTTATGACACTGAACTGGGGATATGCATGTTGGAACAAATCCTCGATTATCAGACTCCCATGCTGAGCTGCAGTGCTGCTTCCCCTGTGTCCCTGCTGGGAATCACTGTGCAAAAGTTTGTCTTGACAGGCAGTCCTACAAAAATTGGGGCTTATCTGCTATATTGCTTTGATATTTTAATCTATTTTTGGATAGGTTTTACACTTTGGCACTTGATATATTGTCTTTCCTTTGGGTATACAGCTGGTGGCATTTCGGCATTTACTAAAAGTGCAAAGCAATTCCCACATCAAGATAATCCTGCTGCTTCATGTTCTTTCAGAATAAATGCAAGGTGTCTTATTTCAGGACAAGTGAAACATAATTAATATCTTTTCCTAACTTAGAATATTTTTGAAAGAAAATGGATCTGCTGTAGCCAGGCAAAGTCATCATGGTCAGGAGTTAGTAAATGTTTCTCTGTTTAATCCAGTGATTCTCAAATTTTAGTGTGAATTGGAATTAGTTGGAGGGCTGTTATAAACACACACTCCTGGGCCTTATCTCAAGAATTTCTGATCTGTAGTCTGGAATGGTGGCTAATATTTAGAATTTCTAACAAATTTCAATGTGATGCTTATGCTGCTGGTCCAAAAACCACCTTTAAGACTCACCGGGTTATAGAACATTATCAAACCACAATGCTTAAGACTGTGACTAGGCCAGGAAAATCTGGGACCCGCACTGGAAAACCACTGATCTCATCTACTATTTGACAAACTTATTTTTTAGTAGACCAGATAGTAAATATTTTAGGTTCGTGGGCCAAATGGTCTCTGTTGCAACTACTCAACTTGCTGTTATAACAGAAAACCAGCCATAAACAATACATAAATGAATGGGTGTGGCTTTGTCCCAGTGACATTTTATTCATAAAAACAGGCAGCAAGCCAAATTTGGCTGATACACCATAGTTTGCTAGTCCCTGATCTAATTCATCAGTAAGAAACTTGTGCCTTTTCTCACAAACCATCTGTATCTTATGTATTAACTAGCAATGTTCCCAACTTAGAGCTATGACCTGTGGAGCATATATAAGAAGTATAAATCTGGTTTTTTAAACTGTCTTTAGGAGAGTAGAGTTTAGTGTAGTCTTCACACAATTTGAAAGAAATGAAATACTTAGGCTGGAATAGATTTTATGAAATAAGCGAATCATGGAGAATAAGTAGAAACTAGGCAAGAGCGCAGAACAAATATCTCAGGAAGGACAACAAGAGAAAAGACATGAAGAGAGGACATAGTACATTTTTTGAAGGGAAGGTGAGGATATCCATTATGTGAAAAGGAATGTAGAAATCTATAGAAATGTGGAGTCACAAATATCATTTATTAACATTTATTGTGTATATTCTATAAAGTAACAGTTATAGATCCTGAGGACACAGTTAATATAGTCCTTGCCTTCAAGAGGCTCAGAGATGGATCAAGATATTAAAGCATCTCAAAGCCTTATACAAGTATTTGAAGTTGATATGCTTAACCTATGGTGGGGTTTCAACAAATGTTTAATTAAAAATGAAATTTATGTGATTGAAAACGGAATTTTTATTAGTTATTGATCCATAAAGTGTCTTGAAGAAAACTATTTTAGAAAAAGGACGTAGCCATCCTGTATAAGTTAATAAAATGGTAACCATAAAAAAGATTATTAATAATATTAATCTGCTAGGTTGGACATAGCATGTGTTGTATTGGGTTTTTTCTTTTATATATGGTGTTTAGGAAAATGCAAAATACATGTATTAATATGTGTGTATTAACTCACCATCAAAATTAAAGACAAGTTCCAGAGTTGAACCATTTTGTACTTCTGATATGAGAAAATACCATTTAAAAGTCTCCATATAGAGAGAAACATCTTCCATAGTTGAGTGTACTTTTTATTTGTGAGATCTTATTGTTAAAATATTGCATATATGATCTGGTTGGAGTTTATTATGAAATAAAACATACAGTGGGAGCTAGCGTAAATGTTGGTATGACACTTAAGTGAGATAATCATTAAGCTTGTTCTAGTCCCAGTGCCTAATTTTAGGTAATTCTTGAAAGGTCCACAAAGAACTAATTCAGGCAAGTTTTTCTGCAGCCTGAGGAAAAAAGTCACATCTTTTAACAATGAATTTCTGCACAAGAAACTAGAGTTCATTTCATTTAGTAAACAGAATCCTTAATATGTGGATAGGAAAAGCAAGGATTAGTCAAAAGCATTATGTTACACAAGATGACATATGACTTTCCATCTATCTAACTCAATCTATGTGGTTTGATTTTTAATCACATGCAGGGATGCAGATGGCAATATGCCATTTAATCCAGTTAGATGCCAAGAGAAAGGTTAGGAAAAAAGTCCCATGTGGCTTGGCATTTCTTGTGGTTTGTAACTGGAAGACTTGAGCTTCTTTGTGAACGTGTCTCTACCTTTTTTGTTGCAGCTCCTTCTGTTACCAAAACACTGGGGGTTCGGTGTAGGTCTGCTGCTCGCCACACCGAAAGCCAATTACTGACACAAGTATTGCCATGGAAGAAGGATTAAATGGGGTGCTGAAGCTGAGGAGATTGGAAATCAGTCTCAAATCCATCTTTCTGACTTACTAAAATTAGAGGTTTATGTAGCAGGATTTGAAATGTCGCCGTGTATGGCAAAACGGGAACTTGGAAGGGATAAGAGCAGTCATGATAAATAAGGGTTCTGGCCTCTCATTTTTTGGATATGGTGATCTGGTGAGTTTCAGTTCTTTGATACTTTTTGAGAGGACTGGGGAGAGAATCGATTCCTGAAAGAGAAACTCAGGTAAAACAAATGTAGTTTTAAGCTTTAAGACCAGAAGGGTCATTTTCTATATTTATCCAAAAAAGACCCAAAACCTATCTATGGACTACTGGACTGGTTTCACTTCTTCATTTTCAGTGTTGAGGGAGAGCAGAAACCCATATTTGTAATAAATGATCATTAATTTCCTTCACACCCTTACCCATGAATAGAATCTTGAGGCACTTAAATAAAAGTTGAGAATTAAGTAGTGACTTTCAGTCCTCCTCGTTCTATATTTCTTTTATTCTCCACAAATGAGATAGTATTAAATTTCCTGAATTATTTGTGTGTGTAGGCACATGTGTGTCCATACTAATGAGGTAATAGCATTCTTGAACTAAAGGGTTTATTTGAAGCTTGAGCCACTGTAGCAAAATTCCACAGACTGGGTGGATTAAACAACAGAAATTTATTTCCCCCAGTTCTAGATACCTGGAAGTCCAGGATCAAAATTCCAGCTAGTTTTCAAGGGCTCTCTTGCAGATGATTTCTTTCTTGTTAGGTTCTTTCATGGCAGAGAGAGCATGTGGGCAAGCTCTCTGTTTTTCTTTTTCCTTTTTAGATCTCTAATTGTAAAAGGACCCACCTCCAAATACTATAACATTGGAGATTAGGGCTTCAATATACGAATTTTGGGAAAACACAAACATCTGGTCCACAACATTTGAGGATAGGTAACTCTAGGATGCTTTTAATTAATGTATTAACCAAGTTAGGTTATCCTTATCAAGAGGTTCTTTTCTTGTGAGAAAAAAAATAATAGTTAGATGGAACTTCTAAACTGGTGAATCTACAAGATCTACCTTAAACACCTTTTCTCTAAAAGCAGAAGGAATTTAAGACAAAAATTCAGTCATTATTTTATTCTGTATTTTGGTAGTTGAGAAATTTATGATACATTATTATTTCCTGTTATGTAAAGCTTAAGGAAGATGGAAGATATTGAAATGAGGGTGAAAAAATTAGGAGGAAGTAAACTAATTTAACAGAAAGGTAAGAATTTTTTTGGCCACAAGCTTGTACAATGCTACAAGTTAATCTTGATAGAAGGAAAAAATAGCTTATTTGGAGTTAATTTTGAAAGGAGAATAAGAACTCTTTATAGCTTTCAAGTATCTCAAAACTAAGATAAAAATATAATAAAGAAGGTGAAGCAAAAATAAGTAGCTTCATAATTCACAGCACTATTATTTAATATCACAGCCTGTTAATATGAAATGTAGAATAACCAATCTTGGCATTAGAAGATATAAAAGTAAAAGACTCAATGTTTTAAAATAGTGTATAATTATATCAGTCATTTATTGAGTACCTAGTACATGCTGGGCAATGTGTGAGGCACATTACATACTATGTCTCTATTTCTCAAAATAGTTCTGCAAGTTACCTGTTTTCATTTTAATTTTAAGGTGAAGTTAGTGACACTTAAAGAGATTCAGAAATTATCCAAGATGTGAAGGTATGAAGAGCAAAGCTTTCAGTCCTAGATATGCTCTTCCTAATATACATCTCTTCCTTTGCTTAATCCCTTTTTCCCAAAGAGATCCTAAGTTAATTCCTTTCCAGTTATGTATTTTCTGCTTCATATTTATTTATTGTTTGTTTTGGTTTGGTTTGGTTTTGAGGCAGGATCTCTGTCACCCGGGCTTCAGTGCAGTGGTGCAATCACAGGTCACTGCAACCTCCACCTCATAAGCTCAAATGATCCTTCCACCTCAGCCTCCCAAGTAGCTGGGACTACAGGCCTATACCATCATGCCCAGCTAATTTTTAATTTTTATTTTTTGTAGAGACAGGGTCCCACTGTTACAGGATCCTTAGGGTGATGCTTTTCTGTCTGGGAACCTCTGTGGCCAGCAGTGCTTTTGCCTGAGTTTTGCTCAGGCCCACTGGACTTGGTCCGCCCCCTCGGCCTTGCAGGCTGCACTTGGCTCACACTGCTGTCCTTGATTCTATGCCTGCCAAGGGTGAATAGAGTGGTAGGGCCTGTGTGAGAAAACGAGCATGGGGTCTGGCCACTCTGCAGAGCCAGGCATACTGGTTGCAGTGAGATGGGCAGCTCCAAGCACTGGCCCGGGTGCTGGTTCCCTGTGAGGCTACAGCTGGACCAGGTGCACTGCAGGTGGCTTCCATGGCTAGCACCAGGGAAGACAGAGATGCCTGGAAGCTTGGAGATGTCAGGAACCTCAGAGCCCCAAAGAGAGTGTCACAGCCCTGGCTCAGGGAGCTTCTAGGTCTGGGAGGGCTGCAGCTCTTGTCTTCTTTTTTCTCTCCTCCTTATTGCCTGCCATGTGGAGCATGTTTCAGCCTGTTTGTTATAGCTCTTTTAGCCTGTCATTCAGTGGGTCCTGAGTTCTTGTCCTGTGTCCAGGTAGAATGAGGGATGAGGACAAATAGGGGGTGAGCAAGGTGAAGATGAGCTTTACTGAGCAACAGAACAGCACAGAGAAGACCCGCATTGGGTAGCTCCTCTCCGCAGGCAGGGTGTACTAACAAGTGCTCAGCTCTCAGCAGAGAGGAGACCCTGGAGTGGGTAGCTCCTCTCTGCAGCTGGTTGTTCTATTATCTCCTTAGCTTTCAGCAGAGAGGAGACTCTGGAGTTTCTCTCTGTAAGCAGGTTGTCCTGTCATCTCCTTGAGTCTGGCTGAGTCCACGGTTTTTATGGGCTTCAGCAGGGAGGAAGTACATACTTAGTGGTTTATGGGTGGCCATGTGTGGACCTGGAAAAAGCACCATAGTTCCCATTCTGGTCCGTCAGCTCAGCCCCCAGGCTTCAGGCCATCCTTGCTTAAAGTTGCACTTTTACTGGGGACCTGTGTCTTTTACCCAAGGAGCCTGTCTACTTTCCCTTGTCTCCCAGGCTGTTTGTGCTGAGGGTCTCCTACAATCTTGTGGCGAGCTGCCCTCAGCCCCTTCTCAGCCTTTCTGCTGTGCTTGTTGGTGCCCGAAGTCTGGAGAGGGGGATTGTGTGTCAGTGCTGTCCCAAGCATGTGCATACCTGGCCAGATTGCAACAATGTCCACCCTCAGCCTCAACATTTCTCCGTGATCAAAGCAGGCACCAGGAGCCGGGAGGAGCCTGGCTATGGGAGCAGGCACTTCCAAGCCTGCGGGTGCAGGTGTAGAGATGCCCAGGTCCACAGTGCAGTTGTGCCTGGAAGGGTGGGGGTCCTGCCCTACCATCTCAGAAGTGGGGAGATTCTACCCATTCCTGGCTCCTGCCAGGCCATGGGGCATGCAGCACAGGCTCTGCCTCCCCCACTGTAGCCAGTGTCATGGCAGCAGCCACTCCAGATAGGCTGCTGTTGTCAACACCAGTGTATTCCCCAGGCAGGTTTCAAAGTCCTGGGCTTAAGCAATTCTTCTGCCTTGGCCACCCAAAGTGCCTGGATTACAGGCATGAGCCACTGTGCCTAGCCTGCTTTATCTTTTATTATGTTTAGTAGTGGGTGGCATAAATTAAGTGTGCAATCTATGCTTGCTGAATTAGGTGCAAATGTAAACATGTAAAAATGAAAGCAAGGGAGAAATCTGTGTGTTTGTATATACATTTGTTGTTGAGATAAAATGCTATGCTTTAAACATATAAAATCTATACATTCTTGATTTCGAAAAGAAATGAAAAATTTCTATCTTTTTACAATAAAAAAGAACTGATAAAGTTATGCTAAGAAATATTAACCAAAGAATAAAATTCAAGAGACAACAGATAAATTATCTGATGCAGCTCCCAATTTAACTTCTCACCTCTGGTTTTTGATTTATGAACAGGAAATGAGCTTTGACTATTAGGCAGCTGGATGAAGAGCCATGGGTTCAGATTGTCAGTCTCCTATAACCTGAAAAAGCCCTCCATTTGCACTAGGAACATTCAATTGAAGTAGGACCTAATTACTTTAATTCGATTGTAGGACTTTTATTCTTGAATCAACTTTTAATGAGGTGACTTTGTATATTTCTATAGTGTGCCAATAGCTATTAATTGAGAAAGAAGAAGAATGCAAGCATTATTCTGTGGCAAAGTTTTATGAATTTTTATTCAACTTTTTTTCGTGAATTTAAGTCCATTTTTTTTGAGGAGCATTATATAATTATTTTAATTTCCGTGTGGCTGTTGGAATTAGTACAACCTTCTTGTCTTGATGTGTATCAGTTCTCTGTCTGTACTCATAAATGTTACAACTAATCAAATTCGTCTTGTTTTTGGTTTAAGTCAGCCCAGTCATTTTTATTTAAAAAATCCCAACAGTGCAGTTGGTGTCATGATACAACATGGCTTGCATAACTTCTTTATTCCAAGTTCAAACAGATTTGTTGACCTTTTGGAACACTCCTCAGTACATGGCCAGATATAGACTGTGAACCTCTGTTTATACATTAAGGCTTACTGTGTATAAAACTGTACATGATGTGGCTAATGGAAAGACAAAATAATAATAGCACAGAACAAAGAGCTGGGACATTGGAGCAGAGCCATTATGGCCTTCAGCACACTTTAGGAACGTAGATGAATCTTTTAACTTTTCTGAGTCTTCACTTGCTTTCAAATGTAAGGAGTTAGATTTATATAGGGGAAAGGTGACAAATTCCCGTGCCTTGGAGGGTCAGGCAGTTAATGCAGATTTATGAAGTGGTTGGGTGTGAGGCAGTAGGATCTGGTAGGCCTGTGGGGAAAGAGACTATGCCTTTTATAAAGGCATTAAGACGCAAGTATTTTAAAATGGTCAAAGAATTGGAGAGGAGCCCTGGAAAAGAGGAGAGGGAGGGGGAGGGTTGAACTTGGCCTTAAGATTGAATTAATTTCTAAGGTTATTTTCAACTCAATATATGACTATAGAATTTTGTTACTATGTAAATACTTATACTACTGCCTAGCACTTGTTGAGCTCCATTTGTGTTACTTTCTATATGTAATTAAAACTAAATAAGTAAAATAAAACACTTTTTGATTTGCATTTCCTCGAATTTTATAGTACATTTGGGAAAAAAAATGATTTTTTGACCATAAAATTCAACACTTACATGATTCATCAGTTTAATCTTTTCTGAGGCTTAAAAAATTATTTATCTAGAATGAGAACTTCAAGTCTAGGTCTGACATCCAATAATAAAACTGGCCTGTAAATTATTGGTTAGCAGCTTATTTCATTTGTATTTTATTTTTATCATCATTTAACAAAAATATGCTTCATATTAAAAAATTGGTGGCCTAAATAGGCATATTTTCTAGCATAATTTTCTAACTTCATCAGCTCTTACACTTTTATTTTCCTTTATTTTCTTTTTTACAGTAGTGGCATATATTTTTTTTTTTTTCCACTTTTGACTGCCTTTCAAACATATATTTTACCTGAGAAAATAAGTACATTTTATCAGATGCTAATGGCAATTACGCAACAGGCTTAGTGGAAGATGGGAAGTTGGCCAAGACAATATACTCTTAGGATCTTGTCTAATGTTTTGGCTCAGTTTAAATCAGAATTTATGTCTACAAGAAAATTGGACCAAGATTTTAGGGAGCCACATGTTATTCTAATGATAAAGGGAGAATTATAAGGAGCTATGATTTTATGGTTTCATTTGGGCCCTGCCAGTGTCTCCTTTTTTCTTACCTTTATTACTCATATAGCTTTTTAGTTCATGATCATATGTAGACAGATTTGAGTTATTTCAAGTACGATCATTTTGAGAGTTGATGCAATGTCTTTTAGGTGGTTTTTCCATGTGTTAATAGAAGCTGTTACTGACTTATATAGTCCCAAAATATTTTAAGAGGGTTTTGCTTTGGATGTTATAGTCCAGCCATGTTGTAATGATTTTGAATATTTGCTCTCCAGTTCTTTATAACCAAGCCAACCAGGAGAACTTCAATATTAATGTCAAACTGATTAGAAGTGGTTACATCTATTTCATGACTCATGTCTTGTATTAGCAAAATGTATTAGCTCTTTTTAAATAAACATCCATTCTGTCTTCCAAAGATTCCACACATTGTGAAAATAAGCATAAACATATAAGTGACATGTTAGCAGTTAAAGCTGTTTAAGGAGGCCTTCTAGTGATTGCCAACTTGTATCTTGTTAGCTCGTTTTATAAAAGCATTTTGTAAAAATAAGAAAACACACACAAAAAAACCCTCAAAAATTACCAGTGTGATTTAAGCATTTTCTTTAAGATATGCATTCATATGTTTATATTCAATATTTTATTAAAACATGCATATGGTCAAGGCGGACATGGAAACCACAAACCTAATTTTTAAAAAAATACTGTCATCTGAGGCTCAGAGAATTAAGGAACATCTAACCCATTGTTGAGCTTGCTGATTCCCAACAGGAAAATAAAGTAACACAAGCATCTAGATTCAGGTAGTTAATTTTACCTTTCTTGTCTATACTTCTTATCAATGATTGTAAAAGTAAGAACCTTCAAACCTGAATTCCTTTCATACTATGAAATATCTTCTGATATCCACTTAACATAAGTTCACCTTTAGCATTTGACATTTATTAGTCATGGCTTTCAAATGAAGTGTTTAATCAAAATCAAAGTGCTATTGTTTTTAACAATCTAGAAAGAATGAGCATGAATTAAATTTAGAAAAATATGACAGTAGCTTTAAGAGTACTGTAGCTCCAGTGTGAATATTGCAGGTGTTTGAAAAATTTTATAAAATACTCTCATTATCAAAATCTAAAGTTTAATGAGGCAGTAAAGTTGAGATAAAGAAACTAGAATAATAATGGTAAAAATTTAGCCATAGCTAAGTATATCTAAGCAAAATTTTCTGGTCAATTAGCTTTCACTGTGCTAAACAGTGACAAACTACAAAAATAATTAGAAATCGCATCTTAGTGAGTGTCTAGATGCTGAGACTACTTAGAGCCATTTTATGATGCCAGAGATTTTCCGTCATATCTTGGGTTTCTTTAAACCAGGGTAGATGAAATGATTGGAATTTTTATTTTTCTTGAAAAAGTTCTTATTAAGCTATCCAATGAACATGATTTATCCCAGAATTTACTGTTTGCTGTTTTATTTTCCTTAAGAGGTAGATTTTGCTTTGGGTTCAAAACCAATAAATAAATTACAACAGTTAAGTGCTCTAACAGTGATAATTCAATGGAAAAATAAAATCTGGTATCATATGCAATTATATAACACTCATGATCTATACATTTCTGAAGCAATAGATTTAAGTAAAGAGTCTTGCTGATATTCTGAGTCCTATGCAAAGGAGAAATAGAGAAGCAAATTGATGGCAAATGTCTTGAGGTACTTTTCATATGTCCTTAAATTCATCCCACCCTCAAAGTAATTTTACTGAAATAAGGTTTCTGAAGTGAATTCACTCATCATGAGATTCACTTTATTAGGAAGATTCATAGTCTATTTGTTTAAAATGCATTTTGATAAAATTGTTAAAATATTTTTGGCTTCAGGAAAATAATGCACTTAAATAATATAAAACATACAACTTATTAAGCTAAAATCAATATTTAAATTTAATGTACTATTTCATGTAGAAATGATAATTTTGGTATTATTATAACCTATCCTTGAAACTGAAATTATACTGTTGCTTTTTATGTTTTTTAATAATAATCTGTGTCCCTCTCAGAGGGCAAGCTTGTAACAGTTCTTTTTCTAAAGATATAAAAGGAAAAGCAACATTCATACAGTGAATAAAAAGCCATGAAGAGCTAAGTAATATTTTAAAAGGGAAAAACTCCAACTCATTGACTTTTTAGCTTTATGATGTAGATAAATTGTTAGCTGTCTCTTGCCTAATTTTGTAAGTTTTTGAAGGTCTTTGCATATAGTTCTTGGGGTAAATTTCAAAGATATCAACTTTTAATCATATTAATCAGTTTGACAGCAATGTATTTAGTACTTGATGCTGAAAATTATCTTTACACAAGTGGCTTCCATTTCCTTATATAACTAGAATAAATCCGTAACATTTCATTTGCAAATATGACATATGGTCTCTTGTTAATTTACATGGAATGAATTTTATACTTTTTGTGTATGAAGTGCCTTCTTGTCCTTGGAACATCTTTTTATATTTTTCTTCCCAAAATAACTGTTTCTAAAAGTGATTTTTTTCCTAACTGAATGTTCACCTTTTAATTCAAAGTTGTATTGCTGTAAAACTCTTATTCTCTCTTTCATAATAAAATATTTCCACTACAGGTAACATACTAACATTTTAAATAAAACTTCAAAATTTCTCAAGGATAATTTAATACAAATATTTATGGTGAGCCTATTATATGTTCAGATACTATTTTGGGTAGTGGGAAAATAAAGATGAATATACTACCATACTTCCCTCAGGATGTTCAGTCTAGTGGGGCATACAAAAACATTGCAATACAGAGTCATATCATACTAATAAATGCTTGGAAATTGAAAATTTTCTTAGGCAAGAAATTTTTTACTTCACTTTATTTCCAGCTCAGATCAGTCATAGGCTTCAGGTTAAGTACTGGGGGATCAGTTTTTTAGAGTCAATCTAGTATCATTGTCAGACCAAAAAAGTCAACATATAACATAAAACATAACATATAATATAAAATAACATATCACATGCATATGATACTTTAACATTTAAAACAAAAAAATGCTATTTACTGAAAGTATGTATTATTTCATATATTTACTTTCCTGTTACATAATTGCAACTATTTAAACAAAATTATAGTAGGATATTTAAAAATGACACCTATTAGTAATTAATAGGAGTGATTAAACATGAGATGTGTGAGAAAAATATAACTATCTTAATGCTATTTCTGTTCTTTAATGCATTTATTTTAAGTATTTAAAACTTTAGATATTTGAATTTTGTAAGGCATATTATGAATTCTTAAGATAAACAAATACGAGAATATAAAGCAAGATTGTAAATACAAAAGAACTAATATTTAATACAAAATAACAATGATGTGTTTTTTTCTGTTTCATCATACAATAGGATAATTTTACTCTTTGTGTTGCTCTGAACTTCCTGCAACTTCTGGGTAATGCCTTTTCTCTTTTGTGTAACAGTAAAGGTGAATATAGTCAAATATGAGGTTCACTTTTATTTATAGCTCTGCTCTTACAAAGCCCATATTCACTAATTCCTGGTATCAAACTGATGTGAAAATATCAAAGCAAATATCCTATCAAGAAAATAAGTTGACTGCTTAGGATTTTGCTTCCTAGAAGTGGCAAGTGTTTCGACTTGTTGGAATTGGAGTCTTGTTCTGTCTGTCCACTTTATATCTACAGGCTTCTTTTGGTAGATCAGCTGTTTCTCAACCACGATTTTTGTTTCTATAAATTTATGATATGAACAATCTCGGTCTAAAATATCCATTATTTAAATATCAGAGCACATTTTATACCATTGTAAGTTAAACCTCTCCTTCTCTGAGAAAATGGTCTTACAGTACACAGGTCATTTGAAGTTGTAAAATCAAAATTTGATTCCAAATAAAATTACAGTTTTAGTAAATAAAGAATGAAAATGTCTTCTAACTTGGCTATACTTTCTGGTAACAATTTTGCAGTTTTGAATCAGAATATGTGTTTTTGCCACAATTTAACATCAAACAACTCAGATGTCATTAGTTCTTTTTTTTCTAGATTCCTATATTCAAGATTTATTAAACTGTTTTAGAGAAACAGCATATAATGTCTATTTAAATATTTTTCATTATTCTCAATGTATTTCCAAATTAGAATAGAATATTATTTTTAGTTCCATACTTTGAAAGTGAATTATGACTGGCCACCATTTTAACACCTTTTCTATAGCCATTAATAATGATAACCATCTTATAGGCACATGTCTAAGGAACACATATATTTTCATTTATATAAATTTAGAATCTCATGTGATTCTGCACATTTTGAGGAAACTGAAAAATGAATAAAAGCTTTCATTATGTAATTCTTAATATGACGGGTAAACAAATCACTCCTCTTTTTAATAGTGTTGTAATCAAAAAGTGCAGGGTATTTAGCAGGAGATATTTTTTTCTTTTTTTTTTTTTTCCTTTGAGATGGGGTCACCCTTTGTTACCAGGCTGGAGTGCAGTTGGTACGATCTTGGCTCACTGCAACCTCCACCTCCCAGGTTCAAGTGATTCTCCTGCCTCAGCCTCCTGAGTAACTGGGACTACAGGCATGTACCACCACACCTGGCTTATTTTTGTATTTTTAGTAGAGACGGGATTTCACCATATTGACTAGGATGGTCTTGATCTCTTGACCTCATGATCTGCCTGCCTTGACCTCACAAAGTGTTGAGATTACAGACATGAGCCACCACAGCCAGCCATTTTTTTCATTTTCTTTGGTCAGAAGTTTATACATTGATTAGGTTTGTCAAAACTTATGTTCACACTGTCTGCCAAACATGCAAAGAGATAAGTGTGTTAGGCAGAATAGTGGCCTTGTAAAGATGTTCAAATCCTAACCCTTGAAACTTGTGAATATGTTATATTACATGACAAAGGGAAATTAACTTAGCAGATGGAATTAAGGTTGCTAATCAGATGACTATAAAATAGGAGAGAATACACTGGATTATTCAGGTGGGCCCATTGTAATTATAGGGTCCCTTAAATGTGGAAGAGGGAAACAGAAGACTTATGTCAGAGTGACGGGATATATGAGACTCAAGCAGCCATTGGTTGCTTTGAAGATTAAGAAGGCCACTAGCATTACATAAAGCTAAAACCTGAAACTATAAAAACTTGAAACATAAATGTAGAACCTGAAACTATAAAATCCCCGCAAGAAAATCTAGGCAGTACCATTCAGGACACAGGCACAGGCAGAATTTCATGACAAAAACAACAAAAGCAATTGCAACAAAAGCCAAAATTGACAAATAGGATCTAATCAAACTAAAGAGCTTCCGCATAGCAAACAAAACTATCAGCAGAATGAAGAGACAACCTACAGAATAAGGGAAAATTTTTGCTATCTATCCATCTGACAAAGGCCTAATATCAAGAATCTACAAGGAACTTAAATTTACAAGAAAAAACCAACCATCAGAAAGTGAGCAAAGGACATGAACAGACACTTCTCAAAGAAGACATTTATGTGGCCAAAAAACATAGGAAGAACTGCTCTGCATCACTGATCATCAAAGAAATGCAAATTAGTATCACAGTGAGATATCATCTCATACCAGTCAGAATGTTAATTATTAAAAAATCAAGAAACAACAGATGCTGGTGACATTGTAGAGAAATAGGAACACATTTACACTGTTGGTGGGAATATAAATTAATTCAACCATTGTGGAAGACAATGTGATTCCTCAAAGATCTAGAACCAGAAATACCATTTAACCCAGTAATCCCATTATAGGGTATATACGCAAAGGAATATTAAATCATTCTATTATAAAGATACATGCACGTGCTTGTTCATTGCAGCACTATTCACAATAGCAGAGACGTAGACTCAACCCAAATGTCCATCAGTGGCACACTGGGTAAAGAAAATATGGCACATATACACCATGGAATAGCAGTCATAAAAAGGAAAAGGATCATGTCCCTTGCAGGGACATGGATGGAGCTGGAAGCCATTATCCTCAGCAAACTAACACAGGAACAGAAAACCAAACACCACACGTTCTTGTTTATAAGTGGCAGCTGAACAATGAGAACACATGGACACAGGGAGGGGAACAACACACACTTGGGCCTGTCATTGGGATGGGGGGAGGGATAGCATCAGGATGAACAGCTAATGCATGCAGGGCTTAATACCTAGGTGATGGGTTGGTAGGTGCAGCAAACCACCATGGCACATGTTTTCCTATGTAAAGAACCCATACATCCTGCACATGTATCTTAGAAGTTAAATATTTTTTTTAAAAGTCCACTGGAAGGTGGCCTCTGGAAGCTAGAAAGTCAAGAAAACTAATTCTCACCCCGAATACTCTAGAAAGAAACTCAGCTCTTCTGGTACCTTTATTTTTAGCCTTGACACCTTGGTTTTAAGCAGGTGAGATCAGTTTCAACCCTCTGACCTCCAGAACTACAAGATAATAAATTTATGTTGTTTTAAGCCACTTCAGTTGTAGTGATTTGTTACAGTAGCACCAGGAACCTAATACAATGAGAAAAGTCTAGTTATTATTTGGACAAGATGCCAGCATTGTTTTATGTTTTCGGTAGTTTCATAAAATGTTACAAAAATCTAGAAGATGATATGAAACTCCATATTTCAAATCAGATCCCCTAAGAACCAGAGGGAACATTTTTTCATTATCGGGGTACCTCTTGATATAGTGTAAAAAGAATGATTGTTAACAAGGTTTGACTAAATCATGTCTACACTGCAATAAGCTAACACATCTATTACCAAAATTTTCTAATTTGCTTTCCTGCGTGATTGTAACCTCTGAGTTAGTAAACGTAATTTTATTTATTTTTATTAAAAAATAGTAAAGTGGAGTGTAATATGCATATTTGTTCCTAAGGTATGCCCATAAACTACTTGATTGGCTATTTTTAAAAATATTGGTGTCTTTGATGGAAATAATAATTTAAAAAACCAAAAACCAAAAAACATTTGGCTAATTTGGAAAACGTGCCTGTTTCACCCAGGACTTGGAACATTTAGTCTCTGGGGTATATGCTTTCACTTCCCCTTTTCTAGCATGCCTAATCCCAATTTCCTCTCTGCCTATTGCGTAGGATGCTTTGTTGTGGTTATTTGCCTCTCTAAACCAATCACATGTATCTTTCCATATGTCATTAAAATGATACAGTTATTAATACAGTTAATAATTGTGTTATGCTAGCATTTGTCTTGTAATCATTCTCATTTTCATTATTTGAACTCTTAGAAAACATAGTCACAATATTCGCACTGTTAAACTAGCGTTACCTCAAGACAAAGAACATAGTAAATCCACAGGCAATGTCTAAATACGATTGTTAATGCTCATGATTAGAATGCACTTAGTTGAACAACACATAAACCACATCACTCACAATGATACAACAATGGATTTCCATTTCTATGAACTGCAAATTATGGAGGCCAATGATAGTAGTTAGGGGAAAAAATGCAAAAAAGTGGATTATCTATGACATATTCATGTGAAGCTAAGAATAACAGAATGTTGCTTTTACCTTCCATATTTGGGCTGTCATGTGGGTTTTGTACTTAAAGTTCTGCGTCCATTGCTGAAAATTGTGATATTTTTGCATTTTGAGATTTTGTTTCCCAAGATGTAGGAATGTTAGTGCTAAAATCTGGACAATGCCATACAACCCTCACCCTAAGACTGGTAGATAGCTTTAGATATAATTGGAACTCAACACACCTAAGACATAATCTTCTTTCCCTTATCTCTGCTTAAAATATATTTTCTGTCTTACCATAGTGTGCTAAGTTGATCAAACCAGAAACATGGAAATCATATTAATGTTTCTCTAAACCTCTTTTCCAGAAATTCATAAAAACCTATGAAATATTTTAAATTCTTTATTTTTTGTTTATTTTCTGAACATGGACTGCCTTCCCATGGTTTCAAAAATTACAAATATGAATAGGTATATAGACAAAAGTCTATTTCCTTTCCACCATATCTCCAGTCTTTCCAGCTTTTGCCTAAGCTAAAGCAGTAATTACTATTATTAGTTTTATATGCATCTTTATGGACACACATGCAAATACAGACTTTTAAAATTTTGTCCCACTTGGCAATAATCACTGTTCTTTATAAAAGAGAAGAATGGGCACCTTATAGCAGTCAGAGATCTTTAGAAATTGTCAATTGTATCTGGGCAAATATTGCCAGCCTATTGTCCTGAAGGTAGAAAAATTACCTTGAATTAGGTCCTGGTTCTGCTCTTTGGATATAGCTTCCTCATTTTTGTGCACCATGGATCTCAGCTTTACTCTCTTTAAGAATATTTCATTTCCCCTCTTCTTCCTCTTCTTCTTCTTCCTCTTCTTCTTCTTCCTTCTTCCTTCTTTTTGAGATGGAGTCTGACTCTGTTGCCCAGGCTGGAGTGCAGTGGTGTGATCTCCACCCACTGCAACCGCTGCCTCCCAGGTTCAAGCGATTCTCCTGCCTTAGCCTCCTGAGTAACTGGGATTACAGGCGTGTGCCACCACGCCTGGCTAATTTTTGTATTTTTAGCAGAGATGGAGTTTTACCATGTTGGCCAGGATGGTTTTAAACTCCTGACCACAGGTGATCTGCCCGCCTCGACCTCCCAAAGTGCTGGGATTACAGGTGTGAGACAGCGCTCCCAGGCCATTCTTCTTCTTAATTATGTAAAGAAAGCATTGGAAAATATCCACTCATTGCTCTCTGAGCAGCTCTCTGAATCTACTTCCTGCCAATGGCCAGTTGGGAGCTTAGAGATCTTTCATATATCTCATATAGCTGCAGTCACTTTGCAAATACAGCTCTCTCAAAACCGTTTTTTTCCAGTATGTTTGATTCCAGTCAGCACATATGCCACTTGTATGCATATATTCACATAGATTTTATAAGTACAATGATATTTTTATGTTGTCTTCAGTTAGTAATAGTTGTACCTTTTGTTTCCAAAATCTATAATTTTAAAATATTATTTTTTTTTGGCTGGTATCTCCAATAGAGTGTCAAATAATAGTGATGATAGTGAGCTTTTGCCTTATTTCTGGTTTTGTTGGTAATGGTTCTAGTGTTATCCCATTAAGCACAATAGTAAATTTTGGCCCAATCCTGATAATTTCATACAAAAAATTTAATTATGTTTAGAGATATAAAATAGCATGGCATCTTTTGCTAGAGCTGAATGTTTGAATGGGATACTAATGGTAGATTAAACTGAGCCAGATTATGGAAGGCCTCTTTACACATTTAATAGTATGTATTCTGATATTAACTTTTTCTATGCATATAAGACTTGTGGTAGATATATGATTAACACTTTTCTATTTGTGCATACGTGTTTTGCGTATGTATCTCTAATAATTTGCTAATAACTTTACTTTCTTGTTGATCCCCTTTTTTCTTTCTTGCTTCGTTTTTTTTTTGTTTGTTTGTTTGAGACAGAGTCTCACTCTGACATGAAGGCTGGAGTACAGTAGCACGATCTTGACTCACTGTAACCTCCACCTCCTGGGTTCAAGTGATTCTCCTGCCTCAGCCTCCGAAGTAGCTGTGATTACAGGAACCAGCCACCACGCCCGGCTAATTTTTTGTATTTTTAGTAGAGACCAGTTTCATCATGTTAGCCAGGCAAGTCTTGAACTCCTGACCTCAGATGAGCCACCCACCTCAGCCTCCTGAAGTGCTGCAATTACAGGTGTGAACCACTGTGGCAGGAGATTCCCTTTTTTCTTAAGGATTTTATTCTACAGTGAGTCAGGAGGATTAAATGACCATGATAGTTTTGAATGTCCTCACTCTTTATAATCTTTAACCTTGTTTCCAGGTTTTACATTGGTGGCTTTAATTCCTTTGGCTTATTGGGCTATAGGCCAGGATTGTATCCCAAGATTATACTTTTTATAAGTAGAAGTGATCTGAGAGACCAGACAGCTATGCAACTTCTGTGCATGGTGGGAAGGTGGCAGGGGTAAGAAGGAATGAATGGCAGGATTGAATGGTATGTGTGAGAGAAAGTTTAGAGTTTGGTTACATCTCCTCTCTACCCAGCCTGTGGTCATCCTTTGTTTGTTCCAGCAAAATGGCCACCATGCACTGAATTCCATCCCCTCCAAATTTGTACGTTGAAGCTCTAACCCCTAATGTCATGGCACTTGGAGAGACCTTTGGGAAGTAATTAAGTTCAGTTGAGGTTGTGAGGGTGGGGCCCTCATAATGGAATTAGTGTCCTTGTTCAAAGAGACATGAGAGTGCGCTCTCTCTCTCTCTCTCTCTCTCTTTCTTTCCCTCTCTCTCTCTGTCACTCTCTCTCTCTGTCTCTCTCGGAGATGAGAGGTTGCAATAAGAAGGTGTCCATCTATAAACTAGGAAGAAAGCCCTCCCAGGAACCCAGTCTTGCTGACACCTGATCTCAAACTTTTATCCTCCCGAACTGTAAGAAACAAATTCCTACTTTTAAACCCACCCAGTCTATTTTTTTTTTTTTATGGCAGCTTGAGCTAAGACATTTGATTTCATGTATGGAAGCCTCTGCTAATTGTTATGTCTTTTTTAAAGCAGTAAAAAGATTGTAGTTATCACCATGATAGGGATTTTAATGAGAAATTGGAAATACTCAGAAAATATTTTTTCTGTATTTTCTTTAAATCTGCACATGTGTTTTAAAAATGCATATCAGGAAGGATATAAAGAAATATAATAAACTATGAATTTATAAAATATAATGAAAATATTTTTTGTTTCAATTCAGAAATTATTTCACATTTGAGTAAATTTGTGGGAATTTGTGATTTTTTTGTGAATGAAGATTAAAAAAGTATAAAATAAAGAAAGCTTTTTTTTTTTTTTTTTTTTTAAGAAACAAGGTTTTACACTCTTACCCAGGCTGGCTGTTGTAGTTCATTGTAACCTCAAACTCTTGGGTTCAAGTGATCCTCCTGCCTTGGCCTCTCAAAGCAGGCTATACTATGCCTGGGATCAAAGGAATGAGCCACTGGACTCGGACTTCAGAGCTATTTTTTAAGACTGAGAATTTTGATTTGCCTGTTTAACATGAAGATGTGCTGCAAAATGGATTGAGTTAGAATATAAATATTATCAGAAGAGCTTACTTTGAGTTAACACCTGTAATTGTGGTTTTTAATCTTTCCTTCAGTCCTGTCTCACTCAAGAGAGATGATACTCTTATTAATATTGGTAGCTAAAGATGCTTTTTATGGTTTGTGTCATTTAGTCCTTGTTATTCTTTGTGACAAGTTTTATTGTTTTCTTTTTGCAATGAGGAAACTAAGTTAGAAAAGGTAAATACCTTTTTCAAGTTTATAGAACTAGATTGTGGCAAAACTAAATTTATTCATATTTTATATGGTTAGTCTTTTTGTCCCCACCCAAATCTCATCTTGAATTTTAATCCCCATAATCCCCACGTGTCAAAGGAGAGACCAGGTGGAGGTAACTGGATCATGGGAGCGGCAGTTTCCCTCCTGCCGTTCTGGTGATAGTGAGTGAATCCTCAGGAGTTCTGATGGGTTTATAAGTGTTCGGCACTTCCTCCTGCATTCATTCTCCTTTCTCTGCCTTGTGAAGAAAGTGCCTTGCTTCCCCTTCATCTTCTGCCATGATTGTAAGTTTCCTAAGGCCTTTCAGCCACGCTGAGCTGAGTCAGTTAAACCTCTTTTCTTTATAAATTACCAAGTCTCAATGGTATTTCTTTATAGCAGTGTTGGAGAACAGACTAATATAATACTTTTAAGCATTGAATTAAGATTTTGTGAGTATGTGGCTAATGAATGTCCCCATTTGGTGAGAAATCTGGTCAAATTAATATCCAACAAAGTTTTGTTTTTTCCTTCGTATTAACTTTGATAAATTTCTGTGAAATAACAAATATACTCTTTAATAAAAAATTTTGAGCCACCTCTGCTTTGTCCTTAACGCATATATGGCTTGCCTTTTGAATAATCCAGTTCTGAATATGGCCAAATAACTTTATAGAGTAAGCCACACTGTAGTTTCTTGAAACAAGGCACATTTCGTCTTCCCAAAACTATTAGACATTTTTTCCTTATAACACTTATTGTATAAAATCATAAATCAAGGAGTTCATCCTTGATTTCAATAAATGCCTAAGAGATTTAATCAAATTTAAGATGCTCAATACGTATAGTTAGAACTTGTATTCAAAATATCTACTTCTCCATAAACTTTTAATGTCTATAATTTCACTTGCTAACAGGTTCCCAAATATGAATCTGCAAGGGTAGCTCTTTGTTTCTGCAATTTCTAAGTGGTAACTTTGTGCATAGGTCCATTGTGTAGGCAGAGGCTTTAAACCCATAGCCTGCTGTGTTTATTGATCTATTTCTTAATAATTCCATATCAGGCAATCACACAATTCATCAACGGTCTGGGAGGGAAGAAACACACACATTACTATCAGCGGGAGACTCAAGTAGCCCTGCATTTAGAGGCTCCACTAAGAACTTTAGCTTTGTCTGTGTTACATAGAATGATTGTGAAGCACTGCAGTGAGACTTTTAAATCAAAATTATAGCTTTCTTATTCTAAAATATAAACATTTCTTTAAGGAATCATTTTGGTATTTGCCTCAGGTTGTTTCTTCCTTCAGTTTGAATAGGATGTGAAATTTTCTAAGTCCAAATTAGCCAAGCAGTATTCAGTAATGTTCTGTCTTTGCTCTCAAATGCGCTTTTTCTATTTTGTGGCTCTGCTGAGTGTCTGGACTTCTGCTATATATTCTAGGCCAGGCAATATTCAGCTATTCCGATGTCACCTCTGCTCCATCTACTGGAATAATTATATTTACTTTGTACACTCTTTAGCAAAATCATTATTTTTATAATGGCTTTAAAAAATTTTCTGCAAAGCATGGTGCCAAATAGTATTAAGTTATTTAGTTAAATTGAGAAATCTCAGAGCAGAATTAAGATGAAACTATTAAATTAATCTTATCCAGTTTGCCTAATTATATGCAGCCTGCACAGATTTCTGTCATGGAGAGATAGAGATCTGTTTTGCACAGAGGGAGAAGCGGCCCATAAGGTCAGAGAAGTAGGTGAATTTTGAAATGAAGCTGGTACACTGTAAAGCTCTGCAGCACTGGATTTGCTCTGATTCCTGATCTCACAGCCACAGTGAGGCATTTATTCTCATACATGCTCTGGCTTCTCATGTCTTCTTGCCTTTGCACATGTTCTTCTTTCTTCTTAGATCCCTCTTCTCAGCTGTCCATACTTGGAAAACTTCAGTGTCCATTTTTTAAAGATTTTAAACAGCTTCTTTTACATACTTCCTGACCCCTATATATGCAGAAAAAAAAAAGAGCTCATGTTTTGGTGTCTCTATAATGCCTCCAGTTTATGTTTTAGCATTAATGACAAAATAATTGTCAGTATGCAGTATGCATATCTGCCTTTCCTTCTAGACTCTAAACTCCTTGAATGCAACAGAATTTTGTGGTTCTGGTTATTATTATTGTTAAATACCATCAACTGCCTTTGCTAAGGAGAAGTCCCAATATCTGAAGATCACTTTGCTGCAAAGTTCTTGGACTTGAGTACTTAAGTCCAGAGAAGGTAAGACAAAGCACCTTTGTTCTGCATAAAAAGATGTGAAAGATTTTAGGTAGGTAGTAGCAGTGAGCAAGTACAGTGATATCATGACTGAGGTAGCCAATGAGCAAGGCTGGGGCGTAATTGAGGGGAGGAGTTGTTAAAGTGAAGGAGCACTCTGGTTAGATGCTCAGCCAGAGACTTGAACAACTAAATAGGAGTTAGAAGCATTGGAAAACAAAAAGAGATGCTTTGGTTTTCCTCAAGTTGGCCTGAGAGGAAAGTAGAGATAACATTTCTAGTGATAGCTAGACATGTAGTTTACAGCAAAACCTTAGGACTTTTAAAATACCTGGGACATAATAATACTTAGTGAATGAACCAATAAAGGTGTGAATGATGGCTTCTTAGCAAAGTACAGGAATAGTCTGTAAAGTAGTTTAACTTATTTTTTCCCCAGAAATTGAAAAGCCATTAAAAGTAGCAAGGGAGGGAAAAGGCACTTATGAGCCTGGAACATTACCAGCATTTTTCTTTGCAGCTGCAGGAAGCAGAGAGCTGCAGGTCGTGAGTGCCCATCACTTGCCTTAAGACCCTCAACAACATAACCAGAATCAGCAAAACCCCTGTCCTGGCTCCCTTCAGTACTTAAAAAGAGAAAACCATAGCATCACCCTTCCACATCTTACAATATTTTCTTTCTTTCTAGTTAAAACACAAATTACCTCAAGGTGTGATGTAGTTTGCTTTTTCAAGGAGGCAGCACAATTTACTGGAAGGAGGTTGTATGCTTGGATCCCTGTGCCAACATTTTCTCACCTTCATTGATTACCTTCAGAGTAAACAATGAAATAACATATAAAACCAGCATAGAGTCAAATAAATAGTAAATGCTCAAGGATCATTCTCTTTCTTCCCCTAAATGTCATTGTACCCTTGGAATATGAAGTCATAAGCAATTTTCCCAAGACTAAATATTGATAGAGTGGGTAAAGTATATGTACTAGAAGTGTTTGAGGATAGCATCCTGAACAGAGGATGAGTGCTTGTGAAAGGGAAGCCTCAGACTTAGAAGGCATTTTCCTCCTTCCCAGTTTTGCCTTAGGCTTGCCTTTGGAGTAGCCTTTGCTTTGCAAGCAGCTGTGGGGTAGCAGAAGGAAGCCTGCCCAGGAATAAAGCTTTGTGCTTTTCCCATCCCCAGTTAAACTATGGAAATGTTTCCAGTTTGTTCAGCTTAACAATCTTGTAATGTGGATGAATGTTCTCTGTCTAGGGTGGGATCACAACTTATTTTCATTGGATCATGAGAAAGCATGCACTTTTTCATACTGCTGCATCCCTAGTTTAAAAAACAAAATTTAAACATTTTACAATGAGATTAATTACTTCATTTCTACTGGGCCTTATCCAGACTGTTTTATAAACCTGTAAAATGATTATCTCTATAACTTTTAACAGGTTTAAGAAAAATATGTGTACGCAAATAATTGTGCCAGCAAACATTCTATCTAGTTATGATCAAAGTAGTTTCATCTACATAATTTTCTTTTCTTTTGTCGGTAGAAAGCATAAGATTTGTTTCTCCAGAAATTTAAAATTAACTAGAAAAAATTTGTTTTGCAGTTATGCTACCAAAATTATTTGTGTATTTTGGCAGCTGGAATTAGTCTCCTACTTGCCTTATTTTATAATGGCTGCACTGAATGCTGTGTTGTTAATTTGCATTCAGATACTTTATCTGGAGTGATTCAGATGTTTTAAATGGATTTGTTTTTAGACAGGAATAAAAAATCATGTATCCTCTTCACAATTTACATGAAAGACCCAGATACAAATTTGTTTGCCTGTGCAAACTCTTCCCTTGCTTTTTAAAAGACAAAATTCTCATTTCCCACCTAGATTGATTTGAACATGGTGTATTGCCTTATTAATTGGTAAAAATGCATATCTAAAGATGCTTGTGTTTCCTGCTTAAAGCATTTTTGTTAGCTCTTGCAAAAGAGAAGTATATAAAATGTAGAAGCAGGAATTACTTGTATTATACACTTTGATAGATTAGAGTTTCATTAAAGATTAGTTTTCAATTAAAATAAGTTTTTATCTTCGATGAATAGATCTGTCAGAAGCTTAGAAGTAGTGCCAAACCAAATCTAGTAACATGTTTCTTCTCCGATACTATGAAATACAATGCAAATCACTTTTATTTGGCTAATGTTTCACAGTACACAGAACATTCACATGGATCTTATTTAAACTTTCTAGTCTCCTGTAAAGTAGATAAAGCAGACAATAATTTTCTTTCCATTTTGCGTATGCAAGGAAACCGATTGTCTGAAGTTTGAAGCAGGAAAAAACAGTGGAAGAACAGCAGTGGGTACCCATAGGCCTAGTCATTCAGATGTCTCCTCTTATCTCCATGCTGGTGAAGACTATTTATGGCCCCACACTGCCATCATTCCTCTACTTGTTTGCAAAGAAGCCTTCCCACCAAGGAGGAGTGATAGTAATTTTGCAGTGAAATATGAAAAGCCAATTGAACTTCTTAACCTAATGGTAAATTTTCCAGGTCAGCCAACATGTAATAGAATACATTGGCTGGATTTGCGCATACAAAGGAACCATTCATTCATTCATGCAATGGAAAACTAGGTTAAGTGTATAATTCGGCCATTTATAATGTGTTTGGCTGTGACTCGAAGTCGGTGATGTAATGAACATTAGCATTCATTTATGTCTGAAACGAAATTGTCTTCATCATAGCTAGTCGTAAAAAAAACCACTTGTTTTGAATTCAGTGCGATTACCTTAGTTGTTTTTTAAAATTTACTTCCAACTTTTATTCTTTGTGATTGTCCAAGTCTAGTAAATGGGAGACAAAGAGAAAAGAAATTGTCTTTCTTGGTCAAACCTAGTATGGTACGTGATCTTTTAATTCCTAATGATCCCCACACAGCTGATGCAGTACACGAGGATTATTCATGGGCCCTTTAAACCTAACTTTCTCTTTGCAACCTCAGAGCCAAAATAATTTCCACAGTAGTGCACTCCCTAGCCTCACATGTCATATTGACTTTCAACCCTTCTACTTCTGAAGAAAATAATTGTTCTAAGTGGATGGTAGTATATCAGAATATATTTCTGAGTGCTTAGCAGTATCTATCTTACAATGTCAATTCCCTTTGATTATTCTGATTTGGCAATTCGCATGGAATCCCTAATTATGGATTATCTTTTTAAAGACTGATACTTTCTTCACATAGATGATAACTGGAAAAACTAGCAAAAGTTTGAATAGTAACTAGAAAACAGAAAGCTTCTATTTTAAAAGAAAGTCTTAAATGTAAAATAAAATATATTTTAATGTCTTACAGTAGAAAAATAGTAAATTAACACCTTATTACATGATACATAAAAAATGCATCATATACAATGTTCTAGAAGCAAATTTCAGGTGCATCTATGGTTTAGATTATCTGTATAAATGGTTATATGTATTATACTTTGCTAACCTAGAGAGTATAAAAGATCCTATTAGGTTGGAGAAAAAGTTTTTCTAATTACTTTTAATGGCAAAACCTGCAACTGCTTTTGCACCAACCTAATATTACATTTGAATTCTCTCTTCTGTGCTGCTCTTTATAAGCAAATAATGTTTAATATTTTAGAGTTTTACATCTCTGAGCTTATATGTTCAATGTCATGCCTTCCAAATCTATAGTTACATATATGATGTATTTTTAAAGCTATATTGATTTTTTTTCTATTTTTTAATGAAATGAAGATAAATCTGGGGGAAATGATTTTTCTATATATTTTCTTCTAATTTATTTGAAACTGCCTCATATACAAAGGTTGAAAAATTTTAAATGACTCCAAGGTCACTTGTTACACAAAAAACATTTTTCATTAAAAAATAAGACCTGACAACCTGTAGTAATTAGGAAATAAATCTTATGTAATTATATTTAGAAAAACTACTGGGACATATTTTTGAAAGAAAATACTTTGTAATTATTAATGTTGTCAAAAAATCCTCATGCCTTCTTTATTCTTTTTTCTATTTTATGGGAGGTGATAAATGAAGAAGACAATGGCAAATTGGGAAGAGAAAGGGGGAAGAGTCACATAGTTGAAAAATTCTTAAATTCAATCCATTCGAAATAAAAAACTCTGCTAAAAAAGGTTAGGAGTTAAGTCAAATCACTCTTTTCATATTTGCTTAGTATTTAAATGCTGAGGGATATTATTGTTATGTAATTGTAGTAATATAGTCAGGTTACAGGGTCATTTTTTATTTCATTCAAATCTTGAAATGATTATTTAGACTTCTGTAATTTCATGGATAGATAGTTGCCGATTTTCTTTGTTGGCTAGATGATCTGATAAAGTTCAGCTTGAGCTTTTGAAATTTGCAAAAATATGACATGTAGCTTTTGTATCTCTTTTTTGTAAAACCTGGAAAGTGCTAGGCAGAAAGTAGAGGGTTGAAGATATTTTGAGATCTTTACATTACTACATATAGTATGTCACAAAAATAATTTATTTATGCTTTATTAACTTATTGTTAAGGCATAATATGACCTTAGTATGTCTTCCTGAACTTTTGAGCCAAATTTTTAAAGCTTGGCATGACAAGTATACTTGAAATAAACGTCATTTACATGTGCAAATCATTTAATTGCTCACACAGCTACCTACCAATTAGTCACTTATTGTTGCAGTTAGGTAGATGTACAGCTAATTTGGGGTAAAGAAAAAAAGTCTCAGTTCAAAATGACAGTCTAAAATCTAGCGTAGTGGTTAGATTAACATAGTATAAGAAAATCTCATGCTCAGGTAAATATAATCAGCCCTTCTCATCAGTGGGTTCCATGGACATCCATGGATTTAACCAACTTCAGGTCAAAAACATTAAAAAAAAATTGCTCTCTCTAGTGATTATGTGCAGACTGATTTTTCTTATTATACCCTCAACAATACACTATAAGAACTATTTACATAACATTTACATTGTATTCTGTATCACAAGTTAACGCAGATATGATTTAAAATATATGGGAGAATGTGTGGTTATATGTAAATACTACACCATTTTATATCAGAAACTTGAGCATCCCAAGATTTTGCTATCTTCAGGAGGTCCTGGAACCAATCCTCTATGGATTCCCAAGGGATGCCTGTACACAAGTTCAGGTGTAGTTTTAGGAACTGAGGGTAGCAGATAAACATATGGTTATTTGCTCTTGTGTTATCATCATTGATCTTCTTGGCTCACACTTTGGAAAGGCATTATTGCCTTGAGGAAATGTGGATAACTTTAATGCTGCCTTTACATCTTAAAATTCACATAAATATTTGAATGTTAAATATCCTTATTTGTAGAACATAGGCTTACGAGGTAATTGTAAGAATTAACTTAAAGAGTAAAACAATTATATTAATTGCTAGCATAGACCTTTTTACTGAGTGTTAGGTACTCCACTAAATAATTCAGATATATTACATCATTTTCATCTTCTCCACAACCCTTTTAAAATATTACATTTTGTTCCCACTTTTCAGATTAGGAGACTGAAGTTTATAGTTTACCTGATTTGCCCGTGATCACATAATGATAGAAGTTGCATTCTAACTTAAGTTTCACCAACTCCAGAGCTCAGAATTCTTAAAATATATCTGTTACTGTGTTCCATATAAAGCAAAACTTGACATTGAACATTTGATTCCATTAAATTAGCTCCTTTCCCTTTTCCCTGGGCTAGGATTAGGTCAATCCCAGCTATTTATGGAAAGAAAGGAGTGGAAAAATACTGAAATACTTGAAATTTCAGAGTATTCCAAGTTACACTTGGGGCCCCATGATGGGTGACATACTTCAAAATATAAAACATTGCCCCAGAGTCATCCTGAGGCAATTCTGCAGCATTAGTTCCTAGCATACTAAAACTTACTATTTAGAAAATCAGGATGATGGGTACTGCATATGAAATGCCAAATAATAGCTTTGCTAGTAGCAACTAGAGTGCCATTAATAATAATAAAAAAAACTTAATTACATACAGCTTGAAAAACTTAAACAATCAAGAGCTTTTTTAAAAAATATCTTTTTAATAATTGAAATGTATCATAATGTATAATTTACAACATAATATGTGTCATTGAAAATGTAATATTTGAAGCTTCTTGATATAAGTGGGAAGTTACAGATAATAACTGTAAATAAAGGAGACATAGCTGCAATTTCAGCAAGAATTAATCAATGTACAGTTACTTTGTTCCTAGTTGAATTTCTGGTATTTGAGTTACCACATTTGATCCTATTATGAACTAACTCACTAAAATATTAGGTTAACCTTATTTGACTAAAACTAACTTGTTCAGTATTAACCTATTTATTTGACTAAATCTTGAAAAAATTATGAATTGAAATTTCCAATCCTGTTCAGAGGGCTATATGAATATAATAATTTGATGAAATCTCACAATTTTATGTACTAAAGAAGATTATTAAAAGACAAAAATGTTGACTGGGTGTGGTGGTTCACACCACTTTGGGAGGCTGAGGCTGGTGGATCATGAGGTCATGAATTCAAGACCAGCCTGACCAACATGGTGAAACACCATCTCTAGTAAAAATACAAAAATTAGCTGGGCATGGTAGCATGTGCCTGTAATCCCAGCTACTCTGGAGGCTGAGGCAGGAGAATCTCTTGAACCCGGGAGGCAGAGGTTGCAGTGAGCCAAGATTGCACCACTGCACTCCATAAAAAAAAAAAAAAAAAGGCAAAAATGTTGAATTAGCATTTATCACCAACTCATTTTTTGATTGCAGCAGAGAATGTTCCGTGAATTGGTAACGTATCTAGTGTTAATGAGGTAGAAAATGAGAAATAACCATAAAAATGGTCAAGTTGATGAGAGTTGTAGAGTGAAGTGATTGAAACTGGATTTTTAAAGGTCTATACATTAGTTTTCTTGTTTTCTCTTCTGGTTGGAAAACGAAAAAACAAACAAAATTTAAAAAATATTAAAGTCCCAAGCAGTTTTAAAGCCATAAAATTTTAGAAATTGTTTGTAAGCAGAGTTAACCAATCAACCTTCTTCTATTTCAAATGAGGAAACTGAGACTGAGAATATAAATCATAGAGATTTTACAGAAGAGACTGCGAAATCTTACAGTTCAATCTGCTCTTGTGATTCAGAGAGATTGAAAGGTTTCAAAGGAACACAAAGGTGTTTACTGTCAGAACCAGGACTGTCCACTGGCTACTTTCTTTCTACTATCAACTGTTTTTTTTTTTCTTAATCAAAATTAAACATGATTATTCACTCACATGCTGGGTCCTGAGTAGAATGACCAAATGATAATTACTGTAATCATATGTACTGCAGTTCATGATCTTTTGCTTCAATTCACAGTTTTAAGCTAGGCAACTTTTGTGTACCAAATGTATGATTCCCTTTCCTGAGACTTAAAAATAAAAAGCAAACAAAACATATCACACTGCTATTTGTAGGTCAAGATTGAAAGTTAGCTCTTAAAGATGAATTTACAAAAGCATTGATTATTAATAAAGTTAGCTAGCAGGTAATTTTTGGGTTACATCCCACAACTACTGTTAGATGTACTCTGGCAGTAGTTGTGGGATAGAGAGGAGGAGAGAAATAATACAAATGATTAAACAAGTAGAAGAGAAATGGACTTTTTATAGTATAAGTCTAACTAGCAACAACCAGGAAAAATTTATTTGTATGCTGAAAAATAATCTGAAGCAGGTAGAGACAAACATTGTGACAGAGAACTTGGTAGTTGTACATGTACATGTTACTTTCTACCTGCCTTTGTTTTTTTCTATATGACAGCATGAAAATAATACACAGAAACACTAAATAACTAAGAAAATAAAAGTCAAGCAAGTGATTTCATTTAGACTGGATAAAATACACACACACACACACACACACACACACACACACACACACGAGAGACAGAGACAGAGAGAGACAGACAGACAGCGGTTATTATAAAAGCTCAGTACTAGAACCCACTTAAAGATGTTAGCTACTGCATCAAATTGGGAAGGTTATTTAAATAGTTGCAATGAGGAATACAAATATATTATTTTTGTGAAATATTAGAGCTTATAGTGTCATCTAAAGTCTAGTAAGAACAAGTTTTATTACCAGCATAGAGAGAAAATGTTTAGTTTTATATTTTGAGCTTTTAAATAAGTAATAGCATTCTTGTCTTTCTATCGTGTTTATCTCCTCCACTACCCTTGTCTCCCTGTACTTGGGTTTGTGCTAGGTGTGCAGTTTCCTGTAGTTTTAAAGTTTTTGAAAACTTGCCATTTTTATTATGGGCCCTGAAGAGGTAGGGTATGGATGAATACCTATGACATCTTTTTCTTTTCTAGGTTAATTGACTATGGTGTTGCTTATCTTCAAGATCCTTAAGAGTGAATCCTTGTTATTTATTTTTTGAATACAGGATTTAGGGCAGCTTTGCAGATAATACAGTTTTCTATATTATTCAGTAGAATGCCATTTGTTGACAAAATGATAACATGAAAAATCATTTGCATTATATTTCATCACTTGAATTTTCTCACCATACAACACCTGCCTGCCAAAATGAATGTGATATCTTCACCTAACAGTGTGACAGTAAAATAAATAATAGAGGAGCAAGAAAGCGCCCCCCCTAGTACAGTGCACCAAACTCTATGAGTAAATGACTGTTGCCAGCTTCAATGAAATCCCTGGAAACAACAACCTTATTTTCACTGCTGGGTCTACCTCAGGACCATTTCAGATAAACACTCCTCAATAGTCTTAAAGATCTGGGCGTTTTGTTCACAAGTTTTTAGATGATTAATGTATTTCATTGGGAGCTCTAAAGGAAAGAGACTTCTGCTTTCTCTGGGGAATGCCTCTTTATACCACCTTTCTCTTTCTTATCCTATTTGAATGTCATTATTCAATGTTTGCGTTCACTTCTGGTATCGTGTTACGTTATCGGGCTGGTTTTGTCTTCCAGAAGTTACTCACAGTATGGTCCTTTGATGTGGCTCTTGACCCACGAGGGATGGAATTTTGAAGTGACAATTTTGAAGTAGTCATGTTGTTTTTTTATTTATTATTATTTTTTTTTGAGATGGAGTTTTGCTCTTGTTGCCCAGGCTGGAGTGCAATGGCACGATTTCAGTTCACTGCAACTTCCACTTCCCAGGTTCAAGCGATTCTCCTGCCTCAGCCTCCCGAGTAGCTGGGACCACAGGCACGTGCCACCATGCCCAGCTAATTTTTGTATTTTTAGTAGAGATGGGGTTTCACCACATTGACCAGGATGGTCTCTATCTCTTGACCTCCTGATCTGCCAGCCTCGGCCTCCCAAAGTGCTGGGATGACAGGCATGAGCCACTGTGCCCGGCCCGAAGTAGTTATTTTAATGTGTCCTGACAGCTACTAGTATTTTTGGTCTTCACCTTGCCTCTCTCGGGATCCTTGAAGGTCATTGCTTTCTTCAGTTTATCTCTCAGGCTCTTGTGAGGTGTGAGTCAGAAATGAAATACAGGTATGGGGTGGGTGAAGGTGCCTGGTGTGCACATTATGTGTCAAGAAGCAAAGTTATAAACTTAATAGTTTATTTTTCAGGCAACATCAAAGGACACCTTCTTCAAAAGAGCCTTCGCAAGTGCCTGTAGTGTGTAGGCTGTTACTGTGACATCTGCTTTTGTTGTTATTTCTTTCTACTGGTATCTTCATTTAAGCACTAACTTCTTATCTGTTTTGCAATTAGAATCTTCTTATCGCTTCTAGATTTAGAGTCCTACTTTTGACCTATTCACTTAACAAATATCTATTGGGTGACTACCTTGGAGCAGGCAATTATCCTAGGTAGTTGACATATATCAGGGAATAAAACCAACAACAATTTCTTGCCCTTTGAGAGCTTACATTCTAGTAGGGGTTAGAGATAAAATAATATATTGAGGACCAAGCAGGCTGAAATATCTTCACTGTCTGTGGACCGTGGGCAAAGCCTACATGGACAGCTGTGCATGTTGTACACTACATAATTCCTGGGTGTGCCACTGGCCTTATTGTCCACGTGACTGGTACTGCCTGGAATTGTTTCATGTACAACCTGTGCAGTTCTGTGTGGTAGCCCTGGTGTTGGGCCAGGTTTAGTCAGAGGTAGTAGCTTTTTGGTTCAGTCTTCTGTGGCCTCCTGAGAATGAATAGGCCTGAATTTTCTGAGGGATTTGGTTTAAAGATTGGTGAAAGTTAGCACAAATGAGCACTTCAATGGTTGCAACTAATATAATTAACAGTTGGCTGCAATGAAGCACAGAGTCAATTTAATAATAAATGACATCAGAGAAGATTAGACCTTTCTTTCAAATCTCCCTGTATCCTGTTAGGAAACATAATCAGGTTGGCTACAAGGTTAAGTTTTCTATCTAGTGTTAGATTCTTTTATTACAGCTAACCTTACCAAACTTTTACCATCAAACACATCGCTCTAAACTTAATTACAAAACTGCCTTTATTAGGTGATATCACCTGGATGTAACATTCATGTTGCGAGTAGAATTTCTTATTGCCCATTAAATATCATCATGCTGTAGTACTCAAACGTTACATGATGTCCACTAGGGAGGCTCTTGCCAGTCACTCTCCACTGATGTTATGATGCTCACAGGAGGCTATCCTCTGGCTTACCCAGGCCAGAAGGATTCACCTAAGTAACGTGGCCATGGCTTACCACACTTACCCACAAGAGACAGTGCCTAAGATAGGGACATGTTTATATACATAAACTTTCTCTTGGAGGTTTTATTTTCTGGTCCTATTTTCTCAATTCTCCAAAAATAGATGATCAGGAACATCTAAACTCAGAACAACTCCTGTCCTTTCTTATAAGTTTGTTTTCCTGTGAAGCTCCTCATAGAGAGTTGAGTGAATGAGGAAAGAATGCAAAGATAGTTGTTCCACTGGATGTGCAGTATAGATGTTTTGGCTCTGTTCGGAATTGAGAGGTTTGTGGTTACAATCTAAGCCAGCAAGTAAAGTAGCTGCCAGTGGAACGGAAATATGTAAGTGAAAAGGCCCATTAGAAACTGTGACTTCAATTCTAGTGTGGGACTTTTTTTTTTTTTTTTTTTGAGACTGAGTCTCACTCTGTTGGCCAGGCTGGAGTGCAGTGGTGCAATCTTGGCTCACTGCAACTTCTGCCTCCCAGGTTCAAGCGATTCTCCTGCCCCAGCCTCCTGAGTAGCTGGAACTAACAGGTGCACTACCACACCCAGCTGATTTTTGCAGTTTTAGCAAAGACAGGGTTTCACCATATTGGCCAGGCTGGTCTCCAACTCCTGACCTCATGATCTGCCCGCCTCGGCCTCCTTAAGTGCTAGGATTACAGGGGTGAATCACCATGCCTAGCCTAGTATGAGATATTTTGATGCAGATTAAGTAACAGTACTAGGAGAAGCAGTCGCCCAAACAAGTTGGTGGAGGTGGAGAAAAGAGGTTTCAGAATACACAGAAACCCTTTCTGGCAAGTTATTATTTATTTACTTACTTTAGTGTTAGTAATTTCATTTTACTTTGAGTTGGAGCATGATAAATTGTTTTGGAAAGGAAGTGTTTTTCCTGGCAGTAAATTCAATCAGTAAATCATATCATGAATTCTTTTATACTTAAGTATAATTTAATATATAAGACTATCTTTAGCTGGGAGGTGGTACAACTTGGTGGTTAAGAAGATAACCTTTTGAGTGAGATAACACTGGATTTGTGCTTTAGCTCTGCTAGTTATTTTTGATTACCTTGGGCACATACCATTAACTCTGAACCTAGTATGTTCATTTATAAAGTAGAAATTTTAGTACCTAATGTAGGTATGTTGTATAGATTAAGTCAAGTAATGTAAGGCATCCACTCCAGTGCTTCAATCAAATGACATACTCAGTTGTTGCAATTATAATTATTCACTTATTTGGAGATACATTTAGTAGTTTAAAAAAATCCCATTTTTATCAAAGAACAAATAAGGCAGATTATCACTTTTTGTCTATGACATCCGCAGATTATAAAACATGGTTAAAGTTTGAACAAGTTTGCTAATCAAACAAAAAAGACTGTTTGTTGTTGGTGAAAATAGTTTTTTAATAATTCTTTTAATTATTGGATTATGCCAATATCAAAAAATCATACATTTGGTTGAGGTTTTGTACTGTATTGTCATATAATTGAACTTTTAGAAGTGTTTGCTTATTGTATCTCTATTTTGAGTTTTAATTTTGCCACTGATTTTTTAAAGTCTTTTATATTTACAATTTAATGCTATTACATGTTTAATAAGTTAATATAATATGCTTTTAATTTCATTAACTTATCCCTATGAGTTTTTTTTTTTAATTTCAGGCTGAATGGTTAAAATTGGTTTATTATTATATTTATTTTAAAATAGAAGCAATTAAATATATAAAACAACATCTAACTTTGGTTCCTTGAATAAGCATTGGAAGATAATTTTCTTAATTTTCACTTTTTCCCTCAAGAGTCTATGTCATTTATTTTGCTACGACATTTTGTGGTTTCTATGGTTTTATTGTTGTTGTCTCTGATATTTGTTATTTAAATGCATTTTAAATTTGCAGTTGTATTATGCTGCCTACAGAAAATGTAGCCTAAAACCTTGTTGTTCAGGTATAGGTTTTGATGGTGTTTTTCTTTTCTCACCTATGATAAAGGCTAAATCTTATACATGTTTTAGCATATTGATGAATGAATTTCCTGCCTCTGTTGTTTGAGTGAGGTGAGGAACTCAATTACACGTGTAAACTATTTTTTATAAAATATGTATTTAAGTAATTATTAGCACACCTGGTAATCTTTTTTCCTTATTATTCCAAATATTTTAATGAAAGAAAGCTTCTGTATTTATTAAGGACAATAGCTAGAGTGTTAGAATATTACAAATTATTATTTTATTATACCTTTCATTTATATATTTTATAATATGATTTACCCTCCATCATAAAAATGCAATGAAAAAGGCACAGAAAATACAATTTGGAAATTTTTATATTCTCATTTTTCACCAGTAACATATTTTTTTCTTATAAAGGGCCTTCATGTCACACTTTTGAAAACAATTAAAATTATTTTCTTTTTTCTCATATACTTAATTTTATTTATTTGAAAACATTATTTTAAAAATAGCTAACAATGTTTCTACCAGATCTAAATCCTGTTGCCTATTTTCTTACTATATATGTTAAAAATCTTTTTGATGTTCAATAACCAAATTTTAGGTCATAGAGACCTCCATATATTTTGTATAAAATACTTATATGCTTTTTCACAAATATTACAATATATATGTTAGATGCCCATCTTTAGAAATTGTATATCAATGATGAAATTTTCTATGAATTTTTATTTAAAACAGCAAGTAATCTTTATGTCATATCCGTCTACTATTTTAGCAAACTTATGACTCATACAGACACATATGTACACAAATACACGTGCATGTACATAAAAAGAACGGTACAAATAATACACAAGCTTGTCTCAGGAATATTATGACTGTGAGTTAAAACAAAGGGAATAGAAAGTTGATATTAGACTTTATCTGCAGTCATGCTGCCTGTCAATTTAGAATAAGATCTAATAGGTTACAAAAGTCATACATAATGATTAATTTTTATCAGCATAAACAAATATTAAGATGTTAAATTTGTGAAAACCCTACTGCCTTCGAGGTCTAAAGGCCTGAAATCTAATATTTTTGTGAACTTGGGTGATTCTGTTACTTCTCATCTGTGAATAGGTATGATTGGTAATCTTTTATAGATCAATTCACTGTATTAGTGAAAAAGCAATTCAAAATACTAGTTAACATAATTCAGTAGGTTTTTGTCTTAAGGAATGCATAAGTTCTATTAAGAAATAAATTTTTTTATTTCAATTGTTTATGAGTACTTAAAATTATTAACTCATTGTTTTAATATTTCTTTTGTCACAATTTTTCAAGTTATATGTAGGAATTGTACCTTTTTGTTAAAACATAATAAGTGATAAGTTTTGGTCTGAGCCTTGTCCAAACTAGAATTAATACACAAATTATGTATTCTGAATTATTCAATTCCTTTGATGTTCAAATATCTGGGTATTTATTTCTGTTACTTTGGTCATTCATTCATTGTGCTTTCTAAATTAAATACATTCTGCAAGCCCAACACGCCGTTGGGTATCAAGGATATATGTTAGAGGCAAAGCATTTGTTCTTTAGTGGAAGAGATATAGATATTTACATTTAATTGAAATACACAAAAATCAGAGTTAAAACAAAGTATAATGAGAGCACCTCCACCTCTGTCTGAGGAGTTAGGTAAGGTTTTAAGCTAGAGGTGACCATAGAAGTATATATTGACATGAAATAACTAGCTTCTATTGAGTGCAATACAAGATTTTACCCAACACAAGCGCAGTACTGGGTATACGGTTGTTACTGAATGAGGAAAAGATAGGGAGGGTAATGTGCTGAGGTACAAAGGTATACATGAGCATGGCTTGGTTAGGGTGAAGAGAGACACTAGGTATCGCTAATGTGTTGGGTGCGTGAACTTTGGTGAAGGAATGGCCAGACATGCACATCACATAAAGAAGTAAATTGGAACCTGATCTTAGGGATTTCTATGTTTCTCTAAAATGCTTAGATTGCATTCTACACACAAACCAGACCCAGCGGATGCATGGAAGGAGGAGAGTGATAGTTGACTTACTATTTACCACAACAGTGGTACAGGGAAAGAAATTACTTACTGGTAATTTATGTTAAGAATGCAAGGTAATAAAACTCTGATGGAATTTTGTGGGGAGACTTAAGTGAAAACTTTTAGAGACATTTTTTAGGGTAAAACTGACAATGACGGACTGGCTTTGAAGAGCGATGGAGAAATAGGGAAAAGATTATTCACTTCATGCATATAGCCAGCTGTTCATTCTTTCTCTTATTAAACAGACGTGATCAGGCATTGCTCTAGGTATGGGAGATTCAGAGACAAATCAGACACATTTTTTTTTTCCCTAAAAAACTTACTGCTTGGTGTTTTTTCCCAGGGAGATTTTAGTTTTGATGATCATGATAGTAATTGATGTATATTTTTCTGATACATACGATACAGCTGTTTTCCCAAAATATAGAAATAAATCAGTGAGTTAATTCTAATATTTTATTGAACGCTTCAGTATTTTGTCTTTATTCAATATCATTGGGCTCGGATACTATTCTCTGTTTCTATCTAAATGACTTAGAAAATAAAAATATGTGTGTAGGTTTTTTCCAGTATAATTTATTACTACATTGGAGAAAAATAGAAATGTATTACCTCTCAGATTTTCACTGTGGTTTTATTTTGAATATTTGTAGATTTAAAATGAATTGGAGAGGATGTTAATTAGTGTGCAGATTTCAAAAAATTATCTATAATAGGATGCTAATTGCTGTTTTCCTTAAAGAATGAATTTAAGGAAATGTGATTTGAAAAGTGTAGTATTCTTAATCTCACTGATCCAAGTAGCAGAGAGTATTGATTGAATAAAATAAGCAGTTTTGATTGTTTAACTGCAGGCTCCATTCTGAGAAACCAGAATTAAATGGTGGTAATAATTACATGACTTAAAACATCATAATAACTCTGACCTAACCGAGGGTGTACTCTTATAAAGATTAACTCATTAATTTATGTGAATGACGTCTGCATTCTGGTGTTGATAGGTACAGATAGACACAAAATCATATAATAAGTGAAAGTTAAGGTGGAAACTCAAGAGAGGAACACGTGAAAACTGTTATGAAATGACCTTGTTCATGTCAGTATCATCTACTGATATAAAGTCCTAAAGTGTAATCTGAGAGAGAATGGGGCAAAAATCAAACATTGGATGTTGTGCACTATAAAGAGTAATTCTAAAAGGAGTTAAAGGAATTGAAAAATATAGGGATACTAGCAGTCCAGTTCGAAATGGCAGCTAATATATGAACTTAGGAATATGTAAGATGGGATAACTATATAGTCTGGGAATAGTGTGAACAAAAATAATGCTAAGACATTGGAGAGTATGAAAGTTGCATATGCAGACTGCTGCATCAGGAGTCATGCAGAAAATAAGGACAGGTGACAGAGAATGAGTGGAAGGAAAGATGGGTCTTGAGAAGTCTGTTCAGTAATAGATGCCCTTGGAGAGACCAAAGTGGCCCTTACATCAGTTAAAGTATAGAAGTAGAGAGGAAGAAGGTATCCTTGGAATAAAGACAATATCCCACAAACTAAAAAACACTTTTTCTCTTTCCTGTTATTGGATAATTGAGAGGTATGAACTCAGTTCAACATCACAGTAGAAGCCTAGTGTATAATCAAAGACAGACAGCGGAGTGATCTACTCATCAATTCTGCAAGGACTGGGCTTGAGTTTGTTATCTGAGGCCCTGGGGAAGATCCCTTAGATGATAGACTCTCCATCCCTTTAACTGAGTGTAAGGTACACCCTATGCTAGTGATGAGACTTTCACAAAACTGGTAGTTTTGGCAGATCTATGAGCATATCTATTAAAGTTTGTGGTGTTTGCCTTTAAGATATACTTAAATTTCTAGTTTTAGAGTTCTAGAGCATAAATGTCTATTTCATATATCGAATATTTCCAGGAGTTACAGGGGAGAAACTAGAGGTAAGTGGGCAAGAGAAAGCTTTCCATCAACACTTATTTTGCATTTTAGAGTACCCAACATTTAAGTGACGCACAGTATTTTTAAAGTTCTTCCCTTTGAGAGCCTCATATTAGGTAGGTGCCCTTACTTCAAATAGTCCAACAATGATTGTCTCTTTATTTCGTCCCTCCTCTCAGTTCTAGCTGCTGCAGTGATGGAGAGTGAGAGAGTCGATGAGAAGAGTAATGAATACATGTCTCTCACCTGGGTAAACTTGAAATTCTCTCCTTTTCAGTTTGTATTTCCCCTCTGTCACTGACTTTTCATGATCGCCTTATAAAGCATCTTAAGACCTCGTTCATTGGGTCCACTTATGAGTTATTCACAAGCATTTCCATCATCCCTCTACTGTACTCTTTTCCATATCTCACTTCCCTTGCTTCCAGTCCTATTCCTCTAACCCACAGCTCCTTGTTAGTAGAATCCCTTTGCCCTGCATATGGCCCTCTTATATGGGATTATAACCAATAAATACTACCTTAGCTATCTTTTGTGGCATTCCTGTGGCCCATAAAAAGCTCATAGATTCTCACCATGTCAAATGGTGGAAATGTGCCCTATCACAGTTCGATCATTTCTCTGCAGTCCTCTTTCTCTACTTCTTAGGTACATCTGTATGTAAATACAGATCTGCTGGCTAACTGCCCAAATGGACATCTAACTAGGGAATGAAATGCCTGAATCCTTTTCCTGAAGGGACTCCATAGAGTGGCTCAGCAATACCTTCACATCTTGGCTTCAGGGAGAAACAACAGCCTTTAATAATAAACCAGTACATTCCAGAAGACAGAGGACTTGATGACAAGGCTGTTTCTTTAGATTCTACAGAGGAAGTGTCGTGATGGCTGGAAGTTGGTAGTTGTAGTGACGGTTTTGTTTCTTGTTATTAAGTACATGTCTTTTTCCTGCTTTATCAGATTCATAAGCAGTTTTCTTTAAACGGGGAGTACTTAGCATCTTTGGCAATTCTGCATCACCGTAAAAACCCTAGAAGAAAATCTAGGCAAAACCATTCAGGGCATAGGCATGGTCAAGGACTTCATGACTAAAACACCAAAACCATTGGCAACAAACCCCAAAATAGACAATTGGGATCTAATTAAACTCCGGAGCTTCTGTATAGCAAAAGAAACAATCACTAGAGTGAACCAGCAACCAACAGAATGGGAAAAAATTTTTGCAATCTACACATTTAACAAAGGGCTAATATCCAGAATCTACAAAGACCTAAAGCAGATTTACAAGAAACAAACAAACCAACCCATTCAAAAGTGGGTGAAGGATGTGAACAGACACTTTTCAAAAGAAGACATTTATGAGGCCAACAAAAACATATGAAAAAATGCTCATCATCACTGGTCATTAGAGAAATGCAAATCAAAACCACATTGAGATAGTATCTCACGCCAGTTAGAATTGCGATCATTAAAAAATCTGGAGACAACAGATGCTGGAGAGGAGGTGGAGAAATAACACTTTTACAAGGTTAGAGTGTAAATTAGTTCAACCATTGTGGAAGACTGTGTGGCGATTCCTCATGGACCTAGAAATAGAAATTCCATTTGACCCAGCAATTCCATTACTGGGTATATATCCAAAGGATTATAAATCATTCTGTTATAAAGACACATACACACATGTGTACATTGCAGCACTGTTTACAATAGCAAAGACCTGGAACCAACCCAAATGCCCATCGATGATAGACTGGACAGAGAAAATGTGGCACATATACACCATGGAATACTATGCAGCCATAAAAAATGATGAGTTTGTGTCCTTTATAGGGGCATGGATGAATCTGGAAAACCATCATTCTCAGCAAAGTGACACAAGTACAGAAAATCAAACTCCACATGTTGTCACTCATAGGCGGGTGTTGAACAGTAACACATGAACACAGGGAGGGGAGCATCAGACACCAGTGTCTGTTGGTGGGGACTAGAGGAAGGACAGTGGAGGGTAGCGTGGTTGGGGAGGGATAACATGGGGGAAGTGAAAGATATACGTGATGGGGAGTTGAAGGCAGGAAACCACATTGCCATGTATGTACCTATGCAACAATCATGCATGATCTGTACATGTACCCCAGAACCTAAACTACAATAAAAAATGTATTTTAAAAAAATTAAAAATTTAAAAAATTTTACAAAAAGAAAAAAATACTCTATCCATTAACTAAATCTTTCAAACATGAAAGAGAGAGAAAGACTTTCCCAGACAAAAATTGAGGGAATCTCAGACAAAAATACTGACCTGTCTTACAAAAAATGCTAAAGGGATCTTCAATCAGGAAGAGATGAATGCTAACATTTATGTGTAATTTTCTAACAAGAAAACATTGGAAAGTATTAAACTCACTGGCAAAAGAAAGAAAATAAATTCAGAATACTGTAATACTATGACTGAGATAAGTAAACCACCTATTAATATAATTATGAAGACTAAAAGACAAAACAAGTAAAAACAATAAGTATAATAATTGGTTAAGAGACAGAAAATACTGAAAAATGTAAATAGAACCATCAAAAAAGTTAAAATTATGGTGTTTAAAGTGTAAAGTTTGTTTTTATTTTCTTTGTGATCAAAGTTAAGCAGTTATTAGTTAAAATAATCAGTTATAACTATAAGGTTTTTGTAAACATTATGATAACCACAAAGAAAAAAACCTATAATACATATATGAAAATAGATAGCTCAGAATCAAAACATACCACTAGACAAAATAACCATAAAAGGCATCCAAAAAGGAAAAAGAAGAATCTATAAAACAACTAGAAGATGAAAAAGGCATTAATAAACTATTATATATCAATAATAAATTTAAATATAAATAGATTACTTTATCCAATTAAAGGATAGAGTGGGTGAATGAATAAAAAATAAGACCCAACTATATGCTGTCTACACAAAACTCACTTCACCTATAAAGATTTGCACAGACTGAAAGTGAAGTAATGGAAAATGATATTCCATAGAAATGAAATCCAAAAGAGAAGTAGTAGGTATATTTAGGAAAAACAGACTTTAATTCAAGAATAGCTAAAAAAAAAAAAAAAGGACTTTATATGATGATTAAGGGGTTTATAGAGCAAGATGGTATAATAATCATAAATATACATGCATCCAATACTGGAGCACCCAAATATATAAAATTAATAGGAATAAAAGGAGAGATTGCTTGCAATACAATAATAGTGTTAGACTTCAACACCTCACATACAGCAATGGACAGATTATCCAAATAGAAAGTTTACAAGAAACATGAGTCAGATTGCACTGTAGACCAAATAGACCAAAAAGACGTTAACAGGATTTTTCGACCAGCAGCTTCAATATATATATATTTTTCAACAGCACACGAAACATTCTCCAGGAAAGATTACATGGTAGGTCACAAAACAAGTGTCAACAAATTTTTAAGTGGTGCCTAAGATGGCTGACTAAAAGAAGCTAGTGTGTGTTGCTCTCATGGAGAGGAAAGGAAGAGGAAAATAAATACAGTGCCTTCAACTGAAACATCCAGGTACATGCATTGAGACTAATCAAGGGAACAGCTTGACCCATGGAGAATGGAGAAAAGTAAGACAGGAAGACGGCCCACTTGAGAATGACACAGAGCCAGGGAAACCTCCCCCACCCAGGGAAGAGGTGAGTAAATGTGCCATCCCAGGAACCCCTGTTTCTCCCACAGATCTGTGTGACCCTTGGGTCATGATATCCCCTCGTGAACCTACTCCACCAGAGCCTTTAGTCTGACATACAGAGCTATGTGGAGCCTCAGCAGAGCAGCTGCTCAGACACATATGGAGATCTAGGAGGCTTAGAAATCCCAAGATTTCTGAGCTTCCCAGAAAAAGTAGCTGCAACTTTGGCAAAGCAGGAGGCTAGACTCCCGTACATACCCCTAGGAAAGGGGCTAAATCTAGGAGGCTGAGCAGCAACAGTCTGCAGGCCCCACTTTCATGACACCTCACAGAATAAGACCCACTGGCTCACAATTCCAGCCAGCCTTTGGTAATAGCATTGCATCTCCCTGAGATAGAGCTCCCATGGGGAGGAGTGGGTCATCATCTTTGCTGTTGGGGCAACTTTGCCATTCTAGCCTTCGGATTTTGGAAAGTCCAAGTAGAAGACAGGGGGCAGAAGTGGTCCCCAGCAAAGCACAACTGCCCTATGAAAATGTGACCAGAACACTTTTTAAAGCAGGTCCTTGATCCTGTTCCTCCTTACTGAGCAGGACTTCCCAACCCAGCATCTCTAGCCACCCCTCTTCCTGTTTCCTGGCCAGGAGATATTTGAAAATTCTCTGGGTTAGAGTTCCCAGAGGGAAGGTGGACTACTATCTTTGCTATTTGGGTGACAGACATTTTAGACTTTGGGCTGTGGAAAGTCCACGCCGGCTGGGGGCAGAGGTGGTCCCCTAGCACAGCTTAGCTGCTCTATGAAAACGTGGCCAGACTCCTTTTTAAAGCAGTTCCTCAATGCCATTTCTTCTCGCTGGGAGGACCTCCCAACCAGAGTCTACCCTCACCCCCACTGATGGTCTCTGTAAAATAGAGATTTGAAACCTCCCTGGCATCATGCCCCCAGAGGAAGGGGCAGGCTGCCATCTTTGCTATTTTAGTGAGTTAGCTGTTACAGCCTTTGGGATTTGAAGAGTCCAAGCTGACTGGGGACAAAAGCAGTGCCCCAGCACTGCTCAGTTGCTGTATGAAAACATGGCCCTACTGCTTTTTTAAGAGAGTCCCCAATCCTGTTTCTCCTCACTTGGTGGGACCCCAAAACTGGACTCTCTAGCTACCTCCTATGGGTATGTTCAGGCCATCAACAAATCTGTACCTCCATGGGACAGAGCTCCCAGAGAAGGAGCAGACCTCCATCTTTGCTATTTTGCAGACTTCACTATTGATACCTCCAGATACTGGAAAATATCTGGAGGTGACCAGGGACTGGAGCAGGCCTTCAGCATACCACAGCAGCCTTACAGAATAGTGACCAGGTTCTTACATGGGTTCCTGTTTCCATATCTCCTCACCAAGCATATCTTCTAGGCCTGGGCCTTCAGCCACTCCCCACCAGGGCTATCGAATCAGTAGCAGCTCTGCAACTCCTTGGACAGAGCCCCCAGGGGCAACTGAAAGCCTCTCTGCCACTTCCTCTGCAGTGGAACTGCCCTTGCTACCCTCGGACTAACAAAGGAACAAAGACCTTAAGTGCCTTATCCATAACTCCAACAAGCTGCAGTCAACCCAGGGAGAGGTGACCAGTCTCTCTCTCATGGGTCCTCCTGCATCTGCCGCCAGCACTTATCACCAGACAGGAAATCTCCAGCATGGGCCCACAGCACAGACCCTCCATCCTGGGCTGATTGCACTGAGTGATGGCTAACCTAGGGGTGCAGCCCCAGGAGACAAGCAAAAGACCCTTGGTAACAACCACTACTAAGGTCCCTTCTTGTGATGCTTCCAAGTTGGGGGAAGAAGCATAAACACTGAGATTACCCCAGAGCTGCAGTGGGCAGCTCAGAAATACCATGCCATGATCTACAGCCAGCATTCAAGGGGAAGAGGAACCCACAATTTTAGAGCGTTGAAGGGGAATATGGCTAAAACTTTGAGGAAACATAGAGAAGCCCTGCAACTGAGAAAGTCTACCAACTGACCAATATGCCTAAGTACCCCCTACTGGATCACAGAACATACATTCTGCTCATTGCCACATGGAACATACTCTAAAATCAACCACACAACCAAAACTCTAACACCAAAAATACTTCACTAACATGCCCCCACCCTTGAAACCAAAAATAAGAAGTCAGCTTCAAATAAAGACCCTACATAAAGCCTCAGTCCTGTGAAAACATTCAGAAAACAACTCTATTGACTGTAGTCAATCTACACTGCAATTAAAGAAACAAACACAGACATGAGAAAGAACCAACACAAGAACTCCAATCACTCAAATGGCCAGAGGGTCATAAGTACTCCAAATGACTGCACCAGTTCCCCAACAAGTGATCTTAACCAAACTGAGCTGGGTAAAATGACAGAAATATAATGCAGAATATGGATAGGAATGAAAATCATTGAGATTGAGGAGAATGGCAAAACCCAATCTAAGGAAACTAAGAATCACAATAAAAATGCAGGAGCTCAAAATAACCAGTCTAGAAAAAAAACCTAACAGATCTGACAGAGCTAAATAATACTGTACAAAAATTTAAAAATGCAATCACAAGTGTTAACAGCAGAACAAACCAAGTTATGGAAAGAATCTTAGTCCGATAAAAATAAAGAAAAAAGAATGAACAAAACTTCCATGAGGCATGGGATTGTAAAAGAGGCCAAGTCTACGAATCACTGGCATCCCTGAAAGGCAGGAGAAAGCAAACAACTGGAAAACATATTTCAGGTTATCATCCATAAAAGCTTCCCCAACTTTGCTGCAGAGCCAACAATCAAATTCAGGAAATACAAAGAACTCCTGCAAGATTCTACACAAGAAGATCATCCCTAAGACACATAATCATTAGATTCTCCAAGGTCAAAAAAAAAGAATATTAAAGGCAACTGGAGAGAAGGGGCAAGTCACCTAAAAAGGGAACCCCATCAGGCTAACAGTGGACCTCTTAACTGAAACCCTACATCACAGACGAGATTGGGGGCCTATATCCAACATTCTTTAAGAAAAAAATATATTTAACCAAGAGTTTCATATTCTGCCAAACTAAGCTTCCTATAAAAATGAGAAATAGAATCCTTTTCAGATAAGCAAACGTTGAGGGAGTTTATTATGACCAGACCTGCCTTACAGATCTTGAAAGGAGCACTAAATATAGAAAGGAAAGACCACTTTCAGCTAACACAAAAACACAGTTAATTACACAGATCAGTGACACTATAAAGCAACTACACAAAAAGTCAGCATAATAACGAGCTAACGACATAATAATCTTGAATGTATATCAGCTAAATACATCAATTAAAGGTCATAGAGTAGCAAGCTGGAAAAAAAAAAAGCAAGACCTAATGGTATACGGTCTTCAAGAGGCTCATCTCACTTGTAATGACACCCATAGGCCCAAAAATAAAGGGATGAAGGAAAATTTACAAAGCAAATGGAAAACAGAAAAAAGCAGGGGTTGCAATCCTAATTTCAGACAAAACAGACTTTAAACCAACAAAGATCAAAAAAGACAAAGAAAAGTATAAAATAATGGTAAAGGGTTCAATTCAATAAGAAGACCTAACTATTCTAAATATATATGTACCCAACACGGAGGCACCAAGATTGATAAAGCAAGTGCTTAGAGACCTACAAGGAGACATAGACTCCCACACAATAATAATGGGAGACTTCAACTTTCCACTGAAAATATTAGGCAGATCATTGAGATAAAAAATTAACAAAGATATTCAGAACCTTAAGTCAACATTCAACCAAATGGATCTGATAGACCTCTACAGAAATCTTCATTCAAAACCAACAGAACATACATTCTGCTCATTGCTACATACTCTAAAATCAACCACATAATTGGACATAAGATAATCCCCAGCAAATGAAAAAGAACAAAAATTATATCAAACACACTCTTGGATGATGACATAATAAAAATAGAAGTCAAGACTAAGAAAATTACTCAAAACTGCAATTACTGAGAAATTAAACAACATGCTTCTGAATGACTTTTCAGTAAATATTGAAATTAAGGCAAAAATCAAGAAATTATTAAGTAAAAATCAAAAAGTTCTTTGAAACTATGAGAACAGAAATACAACACACCAGAATCACTGGGACACAGCTAAGGCAGTGTTAGGAGGAAAATTTGTAGCACTAAATGACCACATGAAAAAGTTAGAAAGATTTCAAATTAACAATCTAGTATCACAACAGAAACAAAGAAGCAAGAACAAAGCAACCTCAAGGCTAACAGAAGACAAGAAATATCCAGAATCAGAGATGAACTTAAGGGAATCAAGATACGAAAAACCATTCAAAAGACCAATGAATTGAGGAATTATTTTAAAAAATTAATAAGATAGGATGCTAGCTAGACTAATAAAGAAGAAAAGAGAGAAGATTCAAATACAGAGAACTAGAAATGATGAAGGAAAAATTATTACCCCAGAGAATTAAAAATAACCATCAGAAAGTTCCTATGAACACTTCTATGCACACAAACTAGAAAACCTAGAAGAGGTGGATAAATTCTGGACACATACATCTCCCCACAAAGATTAAACTAGGAAGAAATTGATTCCCTGAACAAACTAATAATGAACTCTGAAATTGAATCAATAATATATAATTTACCAATTAAAAAACAAGAGGTTCTGATGGATTCATAGCCAAATTCTACCAGATGTACAAAGAAGGGTTGATACCATTTCTAATGAAACTATTCAGAAAAACTGAGAAGGGACTCCTCCTCAATCTATTCTATGAGGCCAGCATCATCCTGATACCAAAACGTGGCAGAGACACAACAAAAAGAAAAAACTTCAGGCCAATATTCTTGATGAATATCAATGCAAAAATCCTCAATGGAATACAAACCGAATCCACCAGCACATATAAAAAGCTAATACACCATAATCAGGAGGCTTTATCCCTGGGATGCAAGTTTTGTTCAATGTATGCAAATCGATAAATGTGATTACAAAACAGAATTAAAGGCAAAAACCACATGATTTTCTCAATAGATGCAAAAAAGACTGATAAAACTCAACAGCCATTCATGTTAAAAACTCTCAATAAATCGAAGGAACATACCCAAATTAATGAGCCATTTATGAGAAACCCACAGTTAACATCATACTGAATGAGCAAAAGCTGGAAGCATTCCCCTTATGAACTGGCACAAGGCAAAGATGCTCTCACTCACCACTCCTATTCAATACAGTATTATAAGTCCTAGCCAGAACAATCAGGCAAGAGAAAGAAAGGACATCTAAATAGGAAGAGAAGAACTCAAACGATTCCTGTTTCTATATCTAGAAAACCCCATGATATTGCCTCAAAAGCTCCTGCAGCTGATAAAGAACTTCAACCTAATCAGGAAGGCAATTCCATTTTCAACTGCCACAAAAAGAACAAAATACTTAGGAATATAGCTAACCAAGAAGGTGGAAGATCTCAACAATGAGAATTACAAAACACTGCTCAAAGAAATCGGAGAAGACACAAACAAATGGAAAAATATTCCATGTTCATGGATAGGAAGAATCACTATCAGTAAAATGGCCACACTGCCCAATTTACAGATACAATGCTATTCCTTTCAGACTACCAATGACATTCTTCATAGAACTAGAAAAACTATTGTAAAATTTATATGGAACCAAAAAAGAGCCCAAATAGCCAAGATAATTCTAAGCAAAAAGAAAAAAGCTGGAGGTATCATGTTACCTGACTAAACTATTTTACAGGGCTACAATAACCAAAACAGCATGGCACTGGTATAAAAACAGGCACATAGACCAACAGAGCAGAATAGAGAGCCCAGAAATAAGACCACACACCTCCAACCATCTGATCTTTGACAAAGCTGATGAAAACAAGCAATGGGGGAAGGGCTCCCTATTCAGTAAATGATGCTGGGATAACTGGTTAGCCATATGCAAAAGATTGAAACTGAATCCCTTCCTTATATTATATACAAAAATTAACTCAAGATAGATTAAAGACTTACATGTGAAACCCAAAAATATAAAAACCCTGGAAGATGACTTGGGCAATACCATTCAGGATATAGGCACAGGCAAAGACTTCATGAGGAAGACACAAAAAATATTACAACCAAAGCAAAAATTGACAAATGGGCTCTAATTAAACTAAAGAACCTCTGCACAGCTAGCAAAATAAACTATCAACAGAACAGACAACCTACAGAAGGGGAGAATATATATGCAAACTATGCATCTGAGAAAGCTCTAATATCCAGAATTAATAAGGAACTTAAGCATATTTACAAGAAAGAAACAAAAAATCCCATTAAAAAGTGGGCAAAGAACATGAACAGACACTTTTCAAAAGAAGACATACCTGTGACTGACAAGCACATGAAAAAACGTTCGGTGTCACTGATCATTAGAGAAATGCAAATCAAAATTACAATGAGATACCATCTCATACCAGTCATAATGGCTATTTTTGAAAAGTCAGAAGAGATACTGGCAAAGTTGCAATGAAAAGGGAACACTTATACACTGTTGGAGGGAGTGTAAATTAGTTTAACCATTGTGGAAGGCAGTACAGTGATTCCTCAAAGAGTTAAAAGCATAAGTACTGTTCAGCCAAGTAATTCCATTACTGGGTATACACTGAGAGGAATATAAATCATTCCACCATAAAGACACATGCACACAAATCTTCATTGCAGCAAAATTCATAACAGCAAAAAAATGGAATCAATCTAAATGCCCATCAGTGACTGATTGGATAAAGAAAATGTGGTACTTATACATCATGGAATACTATGAAGCCACAAGAAAAAACAAAATTCTGTCTTTTGTGGAAATACAGATAGAGCTAAAGGCTATTATCCTTAGCAAACTAATATAGGAACAGAAAACCAGATACCACATGTTCTCACTTATATGTGGGAGCTAAATATGAGATCTCATGAACACAAATAAATGAACAACATACATGGGTTCTACTTGAGAGTGGAGGGTGGGAGGAGGGAGAGGAGCAGAAAAGATAAGTATTGAATATTGGGCTTAATACCGGGTGATGAAATAATCTCTACAACAAACCCCTGGGACACGAGTTCACCTATGTGGCAAACCTTCACATGTACCCTTGAACCTAAAAGTTAAAAAAAAAAAATTTTTTTTAAAGTTGAAATTGTATCATGTATTGTTTCTGACCACAATGGAATAAAACTAGAAATCAGTAATAGAAAGAACATTAGAAAATGTACAATCTCATGGAAATTTAACAACATACTCCTCAAAACAAATGAGTCAATGAAGAAATTAAGAAAGCAATTAAATTTCTTGAGACAGATAAAAACGAAAGTAAAACATAGCAACACCTATTGGATACAGCAAAGGAAGTTTATATCAATAAATACCTAAAATATCAAAATAGTAGAAAGACTTCAAATAACCTAATGATACACCTCAAAATATTAGAAAAGGAAGAAAAACACCAATCCCCAAATTAGTAAAAGGAAAGAAATAATAAATATCAGAGTAGACATAAATAAAGTTGAAACTAACAGGAATAATACAAAAGATCAACAGGACAAAACTTGGTTTCTTGAAAAAATAAAGTTGACTAATCTTTAGCTAGACTAAAAAAAAGAGAAGACAAATAAATAAAAGCAGAGATGAAAAATTAGACATTACAATGAAAGCCAGAGGTGATAAAAAGAGACATTGCAATGAATTCAAAGGATCATTAGACTATTATGAACACTTGTACTCCAACAAATTGGAAAACCCAGAAGAAATAGGTACATTGCTAGACATATACAATCTAGTAAGATTGAACCATGAAGCAACAGAAAACCTGAACTGACCAATAATAAGCAATGAGATTGAAACAATAAGTATCCCATCATAGAAAAGCACTCACAATTGCTACAAAGAGAATAAAATACCTAGGAATATAACTAACAAAGGATATAAAGGACCTCTTCAAGGAGAACTACAAACCACTGTTCAAGGACATAAGAGAGGACAGAAACAAATGGAAAAACATTCCATGCTCATGGTTAGGAAGAATCAATATTGTGAAAATGACCATACTGCCCAAAGTAATTTATAAATTCAACGCTATCCACATCAAGCTACCTATGACCCTCTTCACAGAACTGGAAAAAAACACCTTAAATTTCATATGCAACCAAAAGAGAGCCTGTGTAGCCAAGACAATTCTAAGCAGAAAGAATAAAGCTGGAGGCATCACACTACCTGACTTCAAACTATACTACAAGGCTATAGTAATCAAAACAGCATGGTACTGGTACCAAAACAGAGATATAGACCAACGGAACAGAACAGAGGCCTCAGAGGCAATGCCACACATCTACAACCATCTGATCTTTGACAAACCTGACAAAAACAAGCAATGGGGAAAGGA